>CAKNXH010055311.1:4692-32875 GCA_932178445.1 Andricus quercusramuli
TTTTCTTCTTCCAAACTCTTGTCTTCTTCTCCGGAACTTTTCTTTTCTAAACTGAATTTCTTCCCACTGCTTTTCCTCTGATTCTTTTCTTCATAAACTTCCATATTCTCCTCTCCCCCGGAATTTTGTTTACCCAAACTAGATTTCTTTCTGGGAGTTTTTTCTTTAAAAACTTCTTCCTCGACTTCCATTTTGCCCTCTGAATCTTCTTCTCCGACGACATGGTTATTTTCAAGATTCGACGTCTGAAATTCTTGTTTGCTGGAACGTCGTTCCTTTTTCGTTTCATGTTCCGGAACCTCGTTGCTTTTGGATCCGTTTAAACTCTCATTGTTGCTGAAGTTTAGTTGGCTGGCCAACAATCGACTCCTAAGTCTTCTTTCGATGCCAGTGTACTTCTCCTTTTTCTTCACAACGGATTTGACGCCGGTTATTTCGTCGATTATGATGATGGAATCTTCGGCAGGGTCGACTATCGATTCTTCAATTTCTTCCTCTTTGGATGAGGAGATTTCTTGAGTCTGATCATCATCTGTTTTCTCGAAACTCTCGTGAGAGGAATTTTGATTATCCGGCAGTTTCTCCGAAGTTTCTAATAATAAGGAAATGAAAAGAAAATAGGAAAAATTTGATACTGAAGTATTAAAAATTTTCAATTTTAATGCAATATAGAAAGCCCAGCTAATAAAAGTGCCTGATTTGAGGTAGCCACTCAAGAATCAGAAAAAAATTACGTTTATTTCTTGGTATTTAATCATTTGCACCAGTATTTAAATTTTTAAACTCAAAACTTCAAAACTAAACAACTGATCATTTGAAGTACATATATGAAAAAGACACCGATAGCTTGAATCAAGTTTTAGTGAAAGTTGAATGCTATTGGGATTTTTGTTTACATTCTCATCATTCATGATGGAAAGTAATACAGTATTGTGAATTTGGACCTATCAAGTCTTTGTCAATTTTCGATGTTTTGAGATTCCTTGAGTAAAAAAAACGGGCTATAAAAATATGTATGTCTGCCGGTCTGCCTGCAATAACTTTCGAAGGAATTTTCCAAGAAGAATTTCCTTTAGCACACTCTTTTGTAGTCCAAAAAGACAAGTCCCTGAAATATGTGACACGTATTTTGCGAATGAGCCATAATCAATGGGTCTTTTTTGTCAAGTAATTAATAAATTGACTTTACACCTAGAACATCCTTTAATATTAGTGAGATGGAAGACAACCATAACCAACAAAACAATCCCATTAGCATTTAATTTTCATTTAGGCTTGATTCAGCCGCACTGTGAAGAATCTCAACATTAAAAAATCTAATGCGGAACAATTCTAAAGTTCAATATTGTAGAAATTCTGAGTTTACAAAATTAGACAACCTGCAAATGAAAGACACTTAACAATGTACAATTCCAAAGTAGAAACCATCAAAATTGAACATTTTTATCTCAAAGTTTTCGAACAAAGCGAGTTTATTTAAAATTAAGACATTCAAAATTCAACTATTTCACAGTTAGGGAAATAAAAAATCAACAGATTGGAAAAAGCACTGAAAATTATTCAACTATTAAGACTCAATTTGTGATTTTTAAAAATTGTACAATTTCAATTTTAAACTGGACAGTTTTTAATGTTTAAATTAAATATTTTACAGCTTGAAGCGCTTTCAATTTGAAATTGTCTGATTTTCGACATTCCACCATAGTCTATTTCATTCTGAACAGAGTGAATTTATAATCGTTCAAGTATTTAAAGGCTTTAATTTTTTCATTGTATAATTTTAAACAATTTAAATTTGAACCAAAAAATGTAGTATTTTCTAATATATAAATTATCCTCTTAAACGCTTTCTTAACAATCTTAATGGTCAAATTCATGCAATCTTACAAGTCTGTCAAGTTTAACATTTAAACATAGACATTTAAACATAGAGGTCGAAAAAAATAAAAAAATTCGTAAGATTAAAAGATTTCGGTGGGTTCAAAAATGTCCTATTATTTCCAAAATTTCAAAAAAGAAAACTCAATATCTACGAAATTCCATACTTAAAATTGATGGCGATAGGAAAATATATTAATTACCAAAATCATCACTCTCCTCTTCAAGAAGGGAAGGTTCTGTGGGAACGGAAATCAAACGACGACGTCCCTTTCCAATAGTTCCAGTAGATTTTTTACTGTTAGATTTGTTAGTTTCTGCTGCTACAGAAGATGCTCTAGTTCTACGTGTGACTCTAGCAACTGGTGGAGTTGCTGCAGCTTCTGATTCAGATTTGACGTTGCGTTTTCTGAAGACGAATAAAATTTGGGAATATTTTTCTTGTATATTTTTGCTTATAATTTTTTAATTTAAAAGTTTTTGATCATTAGTTTTTGTAATTATCTGACATGTAATTTGTATTTATATGCCTTTCTATTCAAATTATAATTTATTAACAATAATAATTCTATAATTTAATTTCGAAGTCTAACTAAAATGAAATATTTCAACTTTTATAAAAAATAAAACATTTTTCAAAGAAGAATTTTAATTATAATGAGAACTCATTTACATTATCAAGAAAAGTCTTTCAAAAATGTAAATAGATATTTAAATCTTATCTTAAAATAATCTTGCAAAAGAATAATTTTTATTGATATATGAATTTTGATCAAAAAATCACTTATTTTTGCCAAAATATTAGTAGACTTTAAATTCAGAAGCCTTATATAATTGAAAACAATCACAACTTTCCTGATGAATAATTATCTAAAAAATTAAGCATTAAAGATCCTGTTAGGTCTTTTTATAGGGTAAAACATTTGTTATAAAGCACGAACCTTAAATTTCTAGTCGTTTGAGACAACTCCAGATCAGGAGTGGGGGTTCGTTTTCGAGTAGATCTTTTAGGAACATTGTTACTTTCGATTATTGGTTCTGGTGAAGAATCAACTTGAGGTTTATTACGAGTACTTCTTCTTACAGGGGAATCAGTAACTGTTGATGTTTGTCGAGTTCTGCGAACTGTGGAAATTAACAAAATACAAATCATAGTTTAATAAAAAATTACTAAAAACTTGAAGACAATGAGATAGTTTAAATTTAGTGTTATTATAGAGATATTCATCAAAAATATCTGAAACAGTTTTCGCTTTTATTTTTATTTTTTTAATTTGTGTGGGTTACAACATTTTTAATTTAGAAATTTGATTTTTAATTTTAAAGCTATTTTCGTATTTTCTTAAACTCGTGTTGATTAGAAAGGTAATACATTGTTGTATGTATAACTAAGTAGTCTAACTATTTACAAATCAATAAAAAAATTACTTCAAAAGTTAAAAGTTGTAATTGAAAGCTTTAAGTAATTTTCTGAAGCTTCATTTTAATTCATCTTTCAAATTGTCATTAATTTTAGGTTATGAAGCAAATAACAAATATTAAAATTCCTCCTAATTAAGTGATTATACTTAATTCTGAATTATCATAAATAAATAAACACAAAAAATACACACGTTCCCTTCCACCCAATGTGAATAAAAAAAAAGATCCATACATTCTGGTTACTAACAATGACAAAAATATCATATTTAATGACTTAACCTAAAAGCATCATAAATAAATAATCTATATACCATAAATAATTTTAAAATTTCCTACAATGAATCCAATAAAAAAAGAAAGGTAGTATTGAAAACTGTACTTTTGGTGACCTTCGATAATTATCTTTGTCCGTTACAAAATGCCGAAACAAAAATTCACAATATTCATTAATTAAATTTTCGCATAAAAACTTACCAGGTTTCGATTCTGCTTCATCTTCGGAAGCTTTCTTAGCGCGCGGCATTTTGCCAAACGTATTTAATTAATAACGACGAATTTATAACAAAAATAAGTTCAATATTCAAAAGCAAAATCAGAAACGTACGAAACACGTGTTTTACCGATTTCTAACCTCGTAATCTCAGAAAACCAGTCGAATCAGTTGATGCCGAAGGCGAGAATAGCCGAAAACTCACGAACATTTTTGAATTTTAATTCCTCAAAAAAACTGTAGGTGACGCTGCGATCGAATTTACCAGCTGATTCTTGTTTATAGTGTTTATAGTTCGTGATAAGTTCATAAAAACGACAAAAACTTCAAGGTTTTTTTTGTATTATTAAAAAGAAAGAAATGTTTATTATGTTTTTATTGGAAGTTGATGGAAAGTATAATGTTCATTTGTGATTCTTTATTATTTTAACAATGAGCAAAGAAAAAAAGTGTTTATTGTGCAACACAGAAAATGTGAAATACGATGCTGAATTTTTAGAAAAGAGGACTCATTTTTCCGCACCAAAGGTGAGAAAAGTGTTAAGAGTGCTAATTAAATCGTTAAAATATAATTTATCGTATAATTTTTTGGAATTTGTTTTTAATGAAAATTTACGTGTTGTATGTGAACAGTTTCAACATTTTCAAGAATAAAAAACAAAGTATAAAAAGTACATTTTAAAAATGAACGTTTTCGTAAATTCTCTTTTAATTTTTGAACCAGCGACAGCTTATTACGGTATTCTTCTTGGTTACCTTCTCGAGTTCTTGGGCTTTTACCAAGAATCCCGAGAATTTTCGAACTCTGAACTCTGAACTTTTTGTTTTTAATCAGAAACGTTTAGATCATCTTTTAGATTTAAATTATTTTTTAAGGTTTTTCCAATTAAGTTTTATTTATTACGATATTTCTTACGAATGAAAAAGAAATTATAAGTAGTAATTGCAAATTTATTTTCCTTAAAATTAAATTATTTAAATGTTTATTTAAACGATACGAAAATTTAATTTGAAAAATGATGAATTATTTAATTATATATTACAAATGCTTCTGATTTTAAGAGTTCATAATTTTAAGGGAAGTGATTTTTAAAAAAATCTGCCCGCTTCCCGGGCACATTCTCATCGCGCGCTTCGCTCGCAAGTTTGAGCGCGCCTAAGGCAAACGCCTATAGGGCAAACAACACAAAAACTACGCGTCATATCAAAAAGTGAATAATAACAAATTTATAGATCTTTTTTAGGGGCACAATTTTGGTCAATTCGTCTTCTATCGTATCTCACATAGTTTGACAGCCAAATGGAATTTTTTATTGTTTTATTATTTTTTTGTGCGATCCAAATTTGAATTTTTGATTTTTCAAAAAATTCAAAAAGTTGATATGAAAATATTGTAGGGTGTTCAAGAAGCAACGTTTTTCTTCTTCTGGCTTTTTTCATATCGTGCCTTTTTTTGGATTAAAATGTTCATTTTCGTTTGTTTTTTGGAATTTTGAAAATGCTACAACTCCAGTAATTTTTTTTTTTTATCCGAAAAAGTCATTATGATAAATTGTTCGAGTTTTTGAGCACTATGAATAGCCGTACATAGAATTTTTAAATCTTGAAAAAAATGGTCTCAAAAATTTTCAAAATGCTCTAACTTTCTGAATTTTGATCCAAATTAGCTGGTTAACGAACTTGTTTTTTCTTTTTAAGCCCTTAAAAAGTGTGCCAAAGTACAATCCAATCTGATTATTTTTTCGAAAGTTATCGTGCCTACAGACTACAGACAGACACCTTCGTAAAAATAGTTTTTTCTGACACAGGGTGTCTCAAAACTTGGAGATTTTATGAAACCTGACCAAGTCAAATTCTACATAAAACCAATACTTTCTCATTATGAGAATGTAACTAAATATAAGCATGTCTTTATACTTATTCTTTCTGAACCAATAATTTTTTGAAATACACCATTTTTATTTCAGCTTCGAGAGTTAAGGATAAAATGGAACGAGGCCATTGCTAAAATACATCCGATTTTAAAACCGTATGTGAAGAATGTGAATACGTACCAAGTTTGCGATTTGCATTTCCGAGAATCGGATATTAAGAAAAGTTTTGAGACGAATGGGAATATTTTTAGACTGCCAATTTCAAAATGGGGTCTCAAAATCGAGGCTCTTCCTCTAAGTTCCGAAGAATTAGGACGCGTAAAACCTCAGGTATTTATCAAAAATTGAAGCCCTTATCTTAGAAATTGTTAAAATACTTTCTATTCTCTGAGGATTTCGAATGTTTTAATCTGAAACGGAAATTCTCTACTTTTTATTTTTACAGAAAACGAATACAAATTTGTATGTGGCAGAAGTAAATACAAACACAGAAAATCCGAAAGAAGAAGAGCCGAAAAATGAGAGTAAGAAAGATAATTCAGAAGGAACTCAATGTGAAATATCTTCGGTTGACCTGGAAGAAAATAAGCAAGAAAGTATTCAAATGGATGAACAGGAAGAAGATGAACCAGAAAACGATAACGAAAACGAGAAAATGGAAGAGACTGAGAAGAATCCAGTAATTCAGAAGAGTCAAGAAACTGCTGAGAAAGAACAAGAACCCGAGAAAAATTTACCATCTAAAGAAATTCAACCCGAAAATGATAAAATACCAGAAAAAGGAAAAAGTATTCTGGTAAAGAACAGACCAATTCGACCTGATTTTCGCAAAAAGGTTGAAATCAAATTCTCCCCCTATCCTGTTCTAAAATCTCTCCAACAAGGAGTACAAACTAAAGCGCCTCAGATGATTCAGATAAAGTCTGGAAAGAATCGAGTTTTTGTTGTGCCTTCAGGTGCCCAAGTAATTCCTTTCTCTCCAACATCTATCTCTTCCATTCCTCCTTCAGTTACGCCTCTTACAGTGGCGAATAAAAGTTCTCCTGCGATCAGAGTTCCGCTAATAACTCATGTCACTTCTCTTCAAAGAGGTTCTCCAGTTGCAAAATTTATTCCCGTCACCACAGTTGGTTCGAAACCTATAATTCCACATCCCATTATTCCTGTCACGAAAGTCCCTTGTGGTTCGCAAGTTCCACTGGTTAGGACAGTCCCTCTAGTTACAAAAGTAAATCCTGGAAACTCGGTTGCTAAAATGACTCCAGTCTCTGGAATCACAAAAGCGACTTCCGTTTCGGCGGCTCCTTTAGTAACAAAAGTGAATCCTGGTAATTCGGTTGCTAAAATAACTCCAGTTTCTAGAATTACAAAAGTGACTACCGTTTCTGGAGTCACTAAAGTGAGTTCACTAAATGAGTGTTTAAAAGTGCCTGCAATTCCTGGGGTAACAAAAGTTACTTCTACTGCAAAAGCTATTTTATCGCCTTCACCAAAAACTGTTCAAAAAGATGAGTCTTCATCTTTACCTCCTGGAATGGAGACGGAAAATTATGGCAGGGATCAACTATTGTGTGATTTGAAACGATACCCTCTTCCAATTGGATGGGCTTATACATTCACGAGTGAAGACAAGATTTTGTTTACTCAGTATTGCACTAACAGGAGGTTTCCAATATTTCTTCGCGTGGAAAATGACATGACGGCAATGGTGAGACTTTTAAAGAGTTTTATATTTAATATTTTTGTTTTGATATTCAGTTCACTTTAAGGGGTTAACCGCTAGAAACTTTGACCTACACTAGAATTCAAGTATTGAACAGATTTCAAAGGAATTCAAAGAAATTTCCAAAGACTTTCAACAGAATTCAAGAATTCTTTAAAAGAAGACTTGTTCATTCACAAAAATTTAACATCTAATTACTTTAAATTCAAGAGAATACAAAAAATCAAATAAATCATGGTAAATTGAAAAGAATTCAAGGTAAATTGAAGAGAATTCACGCGAATTTCAAAAATACAAAAAATTCAAACGAATTTCAAATGAAATTCAAATGAATTACAAAAATTTTAACAATTCAAGATGAATTCAAAAGAATTCAAACTAGTTCCAAAAATTCTAAGAATTCAATAGACTTCCAGATGAATTCAAGATGTTTCAAACGAATTTCAAATGTTCAAAGAATTCAAAAGTCTTCAATGTAAGTTCAAGAAACTTCAAAAAGGAATTTCAAAAATTTTTAGGTGAATTAAAAAATAATTTACGATAAATTAAAGGAATTTTAAACAAAATTGAGATAATGAAAGGTGAAATCAAAGAATCCATGGTAAATTGAAGAAAATTTATAGGATTTTCAAAAATTCGAAGAATAGGGTCATCCACTAATTTTTTTTTATTTTTGCATATTAAAGTACATGCTCTAAAATCACTAATATTACCAGCATGGTGTAAAAAAGCGTTTTTTCGAATTTATATTTGATAAAGAAAAATCTGTACATATTTAAAATTCCTATTTCTGTCGCGCCCATTCCGCCATGTTGATGTGACGTAGCTAGCCGCCAAAATGACGCCAAAATCAAATTGTTTATTTGCGCAACAAGTATTATAAAATTAGATATTTTTCAACTTTGGAATCATGCTGCTATTATTCAAAAAGAGTGCCCACTAAAGAGAGAATATGTATTTAATTCTCATATTTTATCAAGTGCAAAATCAAAGTATTGAATTTGGAGGTTAAAGCTCACTTTATGTCAACATCTCTATTGTCGATTAATTCGTTTCCTTTTTATTTAAACTGAAATAAATACGATATTTTAATCTTGATCAGATAACTAACTTTAAATTCGAGTATAAAATACACCGGTTTGAATCCTTATACTTTTTCGCTTTCACTCCTCGTGTGTCTCAGCAACATTAAATCTGGAGCACTTCGCAAAGAAATCACTAATCATAAGTGTACTCACTTTTGGCAAATTATCCGACCTGGCTTTAACGTATCCAGGCATATTGATACTTTATAAAAATAAACCTTTTTTGCCAAAAAACGTTGATAATTAATTATTTCGATTGTTTTTATCAATCTGACCATGTATTTTCTTCGGTTCTGACGGCGCGTGACGTCACACCACGTGTTTCGGGCCGTGAGGGCGCCACATGTTTTCTTTTATAAATCGACATTTACGGTGGATATTTTGTCACTTTTTAATAAATTATTATAAATAATTAAATAAACGAAATTAAGCTTTAATTTCACATTTTAATTCTTTGGTAGTCAAAGTTTATAAAAAACTCAACTATAAGGCAAACAAAATTTTTGTGGATGACCCTATTCAAACGAATTTTAAACATTCTAAGAATTCACGATGAATTCAAACGAATTAAATTCATTTAAAGGATTCAAGGTGAATTGAAAAAGAATTTAAGGTGAATTCCAAAGACTCTAAACAAGTCTCAATAATTCAAATGACTTCAAGGAGAATTCCATGGAAATTAAAAAAAAATTGTATTGAATTTAAAAAATTCAAACGATTTCAAAAGAATTTAATTATATTCATATTAACCCTAGAACCACACACTGGGGTACAGAATGTACCTCACGAAAATTCAATTTCTGCCCCTGAGCTAGCAAACGCTTCTTTTGAGTCGGAACTCTATCCACAATTCAGAGTCATCGTCTGGGAGTTGGGTCACGTAGGTTGATGCATCAGGGAGTGTACATCTGCTGAGCAGCAAACAAATTATTACGGCGTGGGTTACGCTTGTTACCCACTGTAGTTATACTTTCTTGATACAACACGAAGTTCATAATCTTTTCCTGATGGTCCAAGAAGTCATTTCTAAAATGCCGTTTGAAACTTTGAAATCGGTTGATTAGGAAAAAATTCAGAAATTTTTTTTAAATACTCCTTTTTGCATGTTTTTGACACTTTTTGCCCTTTAAACCATTCTTTCACCAATGTATGTTTAATAAATTTGACTTTACCGCATACCATTCTCTTTGTTATCAAAAAGCGAAGAGATCCATGTATAATTGAACCGTATTCTCGCATATGGGAAGTGTTTTACGCGAACGAGAAAGTTGGTCCACGATTGTACCCCATTGTGGGGTTAGAAGGCAAAACAATTAATAGGTGGGTTCTATGGTTAATTCTAAAAAGATGTCCAGTTTATCGACAAAAATTGAACATTTAATTAATTTAAATTCAAGAGAATTAAGCGAATCTTAAACATTCAAAGAATTCAAGTTAAATTCAACAGAATTCAAGTTAAATTCGAGAGAATTCAAACGAATTAAAAAAATTCCGAGAATTCAATGTAAATTCAGACGAATAAAATAATTTAAAGGGTACAAGGTGAATTAAAAAACAAGTCAAGATAAATTCAAGAGAATTCAAGCAGGTCTAAACAATTGAAAAGACTTCAAGGAGAATTCAAAGGATTTTAAAAGAGTTAATTATATTTATATTCATTCTAACAAAAATTCCAGTCTATCTACAAAAATTTAACATATACATAATTAATTTAAATTCAAATGAGTTACAAAAAATTACCAGAATTTAAGGTAAATTCAAATGAATATAACAAAATCAAAGAAATTAGTTGAATTAAAAATATTTCAAGAGAATTCAAAATGAATTCAAAAGACTTCAAAGCAATTTAAAGTAAATTCAAGATAATTCAAACGAATTTCAAAAATTCAAAGAATTCAAGGTTAGCTAAAAAGAATTTAAGGTAAATTCTAAAGAATTCAAATGAATTTTAAGAATTAAAAAGAGTCAAAAGGTATCAAGAGAGTTTACAAAAATTAAGAAGCGGTTAGACCCTTCTGCTCCGCCTCAAATGTTTCAACTCTCTTTTAAATTTGACCGTTCATGTAAAACGCTGCTGCATTTTAATTAATTAGATAGAATAAATAACTTGCAGTCCCTGCAGCCAAGCACTTCAAATACATTTCGTATCATACTTGAAGGGTAGAAATGCAAAAGTAGTCAAGCGCCAAATTTTCGAAATCGGGTTTATTACCTCAAAAAATCAGATAAATTCTATTACACATGCCTGCCAAAGGATTTTTTTGGGGGCTCATTTTTCAAGATTTGTGTTTTTGTATTCACAGTCCGAGAAGCTTTTCTAACCACAAAGTGAAAAATCAAATTTCATTTTTCTCGACACTGGCTAATTATTTGTAATTACTATTGGCTCCCTTCCGTTCAGCACTTCATAGCCTCATTCCTCATTTTTTGGAAATATGCTAAATTATTACTGCTATCGTCATTATTTTGAAGTTGAAATGTCAGTTTTACACCATTTCGAAGTCATAATTGGATTTTCAAATTTCGCGAAACTGCATGATTTTCTTTAAACAAACTTTTTGGAAATCAATTCGTCCATTCAATAGCTAGAATTCAAATTTTTAGTTTTTTCTTAAACTGCAAATCGACTCCACAATTAATGTTGAAAGATGTTAAAAGTCGATACGGACCCAAAATCTAACCTTGAAACGTGACCTGTTTCATTCAATTTCTCGAAACCGGATAGCTTTTTGTGAGCAAACTTTTTTTAGTTCGATAGAGCATGAAAGTATATCGAAAGTACTTTCTTATTTTTTTCTTAAATGGTCCCGCTGAATTTACAAAATATTTTTAGTCTCTCCTGAAAAAAGTGAAAACTGGCGCTTGACTCCGTTTGCATTTCTACCCTTCACTTGATATCATATGAAATGATGTAAGATTCAACAAGTTTCTCAATTCTTTAAAATAGGTATGATTTCAGCGGAAAATTTTACAGTTTGCACTTCCAATTACAAATTTTTGAATTTTAAAAACTAATGGTAAAGTAACTTTTTCACTTTTGAAACAATTTAAAATTTTCAAAATTATTTAATTTAGAAATCAAGGCCCTGATAGTTTAGGAATTTTTAGCTTGATAAATTATATAATTTTCTATAATGTTTCAAATTCAAACATTTATTTTAACTCTTTCTATATTTTATACTTTATTTTGAAAACATTAATAGTTGAAATTTTCGTAATTTAAATCTTTGCAAATTCAAGTATTAAAAATAGGTCAGTTCGAAATTGAAAAATATTCGAGCAATTTTAAGTTTTATGTGAAGCTTTCAATACTAAAAAATCGAATATTCAAGATTTTGTCATTTAACCCTTTAAGATGCTGCTTTATTTCAAATTGAAAGCCTCAATAGCCTCAATATTTTTAGATTTTAGATTAGGAAATTCAGCATTTTTTTAAATTTTAATTGTTCAAAACTGTGCAATTTAAAAAGTAAAGCTTTTTAATACTTGAATTATTATCAATTTACGGAATTCAAAATCGAATAGACTAAGATTGCAATTTCGGATTGCAATTTCGAGACTTATACAATTTCAATTTAAAGGCGTTTCAAGTTATACAGTTTTTAATTTAGACATTAAAAACTCTCTAATTTTGTATTTAAATTCGTAAAAATGGTACAATTGCCAAATGAAAGCCTTAATAGTTTAATAATTACATTGAAGCAATTTTGAATGAACGCTTCGTTTTGATTCTGCTGAATTTTTATTGCTCTATACTTAAAATTGTTCAATTTTTAATTATACAATATATTCCGATTCGTCAATTCATATTTTAAGTTGTTGAACTGGAAATTTTTGAAGGCCTTAAAATAAAATGTGTTCAATTACGTTAGTTCCTAGTTTGGGATTGTACAATTTTGAATGGTTCGTTTGTAACATTTACAAACGTACCATTTAAAATTGTTCTTCTTAAAGTTCTGAATATATACAATATTAAATGTCAGAGTTTGAAAATGTTCCTTTGGCAATCTTATATTTTCAGTTTTAAACGCTTCACATTTATAATCGCTCCGCATTGGGTTCGATAATTTGGAGATTCTTTTTTGAATAAAATCGATACGGGTAAGTGTGATACAAAATTTAAAAGTTGTACTTTATTCTCAAATATTATAAGATTCTCGTTTCAAAGTTTGCTTAAATGATCATTAGACTTTCTACTTTTAATACGTCCATTCTTTAATCAGCAAACACTTGATTGAAGAAATTTTTATTTATCTAATTGGGAGTGTGTCAACAATTCTACATTTTCCGTTATTACGGTTATGTGTAACACGTGTAAAAAGCAATCATTAAAATTAATATTTTAGAAGATTTTACTTTTGCTTCTGATAATAAAATCTCTACTGATTTTTAAAATATTTAAAAAATTACCTATTTCAAATCACTTTAATCCTAAACGGATTTAAAAATTATTTACTGTTTAAATTTATTTATAAAAATGTTATATACTAATTATTAATATGTACTTACATTTTTATTGCAAAAATAAATAACTATAACCTCGAACTTTTCACAAATTTTCGCATTTCACAATGAAAAAATAAAAACAGAAAATAGTTATCACATTTATCCTGAGTCTGATTTGTAATAACCCTATCATAATTTATCATTAAAAATGATAAAAAGCTAATCTTTAAAAAAAACAATGTATATTCAAGGGACATAGATATCTGCCTTTCATTCCTTAAAAAGAATGCCACAAAAAGTGCCTTATGCATGTATATTTTTAATTCAAATCCAAATTCTAGATGACACAATTAGGAATTTGAGTTTTCTAAAAGTATTTTAATTTAAGCAATGACTAGTGTCAGCCAACTTTTTTCTACAAATAATTAGAAATATAATCTTAATATTATAACAAAAAAATTCACCACCTAATTGGTTGTGTTTTCCAAATGTTCTCATTATCACGCTCACCCCGTTATCACACTTATCTCTATCGACCCTACTTCAGGTTTTGAATTTGAAAAATTAAATAAACGGAGAAAATGTTTAAAAATTGAGAAATCACAGGGAATTTTTTCTGTATCTTGAATATCCAACTTGTTTTATAATTATTAATAAAAAGTACTCATTCTTTAACAGATTTCTGTTGGACATTTAGCGACGAATTATATTCCTTATCCTCTCAAATTAGAATGTTACATGAATGTTAAGAACGGTCTTCGCAAACTGGAAAATGACAAATGGTGCATAGGAATTGGATTCAGCAACAATAAGTATGTACTTAATATTTACAATTAATAATAATTGTATATTGTTAAGTTCTCAAAATGTAAGTTCATAATTTCTAAATTTTTGGCTACTGAGATTTTTATTTCTTGCAGCCATTCCGATTTATGTTCAGTCCTCGCAGGAAGAATGAATTCACGATGTAAAGCCTGTTCCACAATAAGAAGGAATGAGCAAAGGAATGAGACCGGAGAAATCCAGCGACTCCAACGACAAAAACCATCCAAAAACCTAAAAAATCTCGTCGCAAACTTGAAACGAATAAACGAGCGTCTAGAGGGAAAGGTTCGTTTCCTACGTCAATTTTAATTATCCTTAAAACTGAACTTTTTTAAAGAATATTTATTTATTTGAAATACTAATTGTTTTTTAGGTTTGTAAAATGAAACTCATGGTGGCTCATTTGAAGAATAAGCAATGTGTTGATTGTCTTCATGACAAATTCATGAAAAAGACTCTGGCTCAAACAGATTCTGCATCAAATACGGCCTCGAAAAGTGATTAGGTCCTGTTCCTTATTGTATACATGAATTAGGTTAAGCTTGTTTTTATTTTATAATTAAAATTTCTTTATATAAAAGAAGGGATCGTTTTATTATTTCTTTATAAATTATTTTCCATACTAAGATTGTAGCAATTTATTTATAATTTCAGATAGAAAGGGTTGAAAGTTGAATAATTTTGTATTGAATCTTTCTTATGACAAAAAATTTTAATTTCAATAACTTCAAATTGAAATATATATTCAACATTGGACAGTTTCAAAGGTTTCAAAGAGAAATAGAAGAATTGAAATAGAAAAAATTATTGAAGTAGAACAACTTTAAATTAAAACTTTCAAGCTTGTATTTTCGAAGTTAAAATCTGTTCAGAGTTGTACAATTTTCAATTAAAATGTTTGATTGTATAAATAGCTGTGAATATAATAGTTTCAGATTGCAAAATTGAACAATGTCCCATTTTTTTCAAATTTAAATCTTTCAAAGTTGTTCGATTTTCAATTTAATTGGTTTAAGTTAAATAATTTTTAAATCAAAACGTTAAAAATTGAATAATATTTCAAATTGAAAGTTCATGAATTGGACAATTTAAAATGAATAGCTTTTGAAATTAAATAATTTTGAATTGTATTCTTCACTGTTTAGAAATTTTATTTTAAATTCAAAGCCATAATAGTTGATTATGTATTAAACAAAAAAAATAATAAAAACCCTCTAATACTTGAACGATTATAAATTCAGAACGAGATTGAAACTATGAAAACTGGATTGAAATTAACATTTTTAATTGAAACTTTAAAAACGGTTTATCCTGAAATTATTTAAATAATTCAAAGTTGTACCGTTTTCATTTGAAGCCTTAATACTTGAATAATTTTAAATTCAGCACATTCAAAGTTGAACAATTTTATATTGAAAGTTCATGAATTCAATCGTTGTTATTTAAATCATTAAAGATTCTACCATTTTTTTTTCAAATTTGAAGCGTTAATAAGTTTCAATAGAAAAATTAATTTAAAAAAATGACAACTTAAAATTAAAAGAATTAAATTTTTTTAAATTGTTTTTCAAACTTGAAAAATGTATATTATAAAATGTATATCGTTCAAAATTTCACGATATTCAGTTTAATTTTGTTTGTAGACGGTATTTACCTTAGTACAAAGTTGTCAATAAAGTTTTGTTGGGTTACATGGTATGTAAAAGAGTCCATGATAATTAATAATTTTAAAATGAAAACGTTTATAATCGAATATTTTTGGATACAAGTTTTTGAAAATAGATAATTTAAAATTAATAGCGTTTGAATTTCAACAATTCAAGTTTAATTTTTCAAAATTCTGCAATTTCATTTAGGAGACTTTATAGTTTTAAAAAGGAAGTATCTAGACGTACCGATAAAATCTGGCTATTTTTACCGTAATTTGGGTAAAAATTTCTCTTCCCAGCTCTATTTGTACGGAAAAATCCGGCTATTTGAACCGAAATTTCGGTTGCGGAATTTTCCTTAAGTTCAAACCCCCTTTTCTAGTTCGTCCAGTGCTAACGTTATGGAAATCTTATACTTGTTTACGGAAAAATTCCTTAATACTAATCAGGGCCCAATTTAAAATCAAATATTCTTAACATTGAATTATTTTAGGTTTCAAAATATTTGAAAATAGACAGTTTCAAAGTAATTGCGTTTGAAATTCAATTCATTCATTTTTTCTAATTTTTAAAGCTTTAAAGTTGAATTTATGAGAATTTGGAGCAATTCAATCTTGAATAGATTATTTCTAAATACTTTCTAATGTTAGAACTTGCAATTAACTGTATTTAACTCAAAATACTTGTAATGTGAAATTGAATTTTGAATAATTCTAATTTATTCACATTGTTTAGTTTTGATGACTTGCATGCTCAAATTTTTAATTGTCAATAACCGGTGAAAATTGTTTAAAATTTTTTAGTGTCTACCGTTTTCTAATTTTTATTCCTTAAAAAAAGGTTATTTTCGCGCGTGACGTATGTGATATTGTAATGATTGAATGTTTCCATGACAACGCTTGGTCGGTTTCGAAGGACTTGAATTGACACGTAGGAAAATGCCTTTTACACGTGCAGTCACTTGCAGTCAATCGGTGCGATCAATTAACATTAATTCACACCGAATTACTAAAACTGAAATCTCTCACTTTGACTTGATCCCAAGAAAAAATCACGACTCGATACTGAAAGGTGTCGAACAATTCAGAAACGTTCCTTTTTCTGTAGTTTTCTTAAATTCTCTCGTCCGGAATTATTCTCACTTGAAGAATAACATTAAAGTGAAAAATGTGCGGAAGTTTTATTAAAATATTAATCATATATTTAAATAAAAAACTTGAAAGAGGTTTTTAAGAATCTTAGGATGTAGAAATGGGTAACTGTGTGCGAATGACGATCGAGGAATTAAGTCAGAGAAGATGTTCCGAAAAGTTTGTTTACTTTTTCTCTAATATTGAAATTGCGTTCCTATTTTTTCTTCTGGATATTTATTTTTTATTCGTATTTCAGGACAATTGTTTTACTAATAACGGGGCTTGATAATTCTGGAAAAACTATGGTTTTAAATAGGATCAGTGGTGGTAAGTATTTTAAAAATAATTTATTTAATTTCTTTACATTTTTATCATTTTTTTACGTTTAAGAAACTTTCTTTTCTCTGTATTTTAGATCCAAGTCATATTGTTTTACCAACAATTGGATTCCGAACAGTGTCTCTGAAATACAAATCTTGTAAAATAAAACTATACGATCTTGGAGGAGGTCCACAAATCAGATCGATTTGGAAAAAATACTACAGTGATGTAAGAAAAAGAATTTATATAATTCAATTAATATTTTCAAATACTCGAAAAAATAAATGTGTTTAAATTTAAAACAAAATATTTTTCAGGTTCATGGGGTAATTTACGTCGTGGATGCGAGTGACTTATCACGACTTTCAGAAAATAGAGAGGTGTTCAGTGAACTTATTACCCACGAACACGTTTCTGGAAAACCATTATTACTGTAAGAAAAAATAATAATATAGTTTTTGCTAATTATTAAAATTGTAGGAATCTAATGTAAAAGCTATAAAAATTGAAGAATTTTTATTTCGATGTCCTCAAGCACAAAGATAATTAAAATGGACCATTTTCGAACCCAGTTTATTTAAAATTAAAACATTCAAAATTGAACAGTTTAACATTTCGGGCAATAATTATTCGACACGTTGAAATCTTGCTACTTATTAAAAAAAAATTAAATCTTCAAAATTGAACAACTTTAAATGTAAGAAAAACTGCATTGAACAGATTCAAAACAAGATAATGAAAATTACCTATCAAGACTTTGAATTTAAAACTGTCCACTTTTGAATATATGTAATTTTGAAATATTAGTTCAATGTTGTTCAACTACATTAAATTGTCCAATTTTTAAATGTTCAATATTAACTATTCTATTTTGAACGTTTTCAACTTAAAATTATGTATAACCATAATGCCATTTCCCTTTTTTTTCCGGTGCACACTGTATTAAGAAAACTCTTTGCTCTCAAAGTGCTCAAATTAATTTTCTTTTTCCAGATTAGCAAATAAACAAGACTTAAGAGGCGCGATAGACGAACTGGATATAGTAGATCATTTAAACGTAGAAGAGTTGGCGAATTCAATGAGATGTCCAACGAGAGTAGAAATTTGTTCCAGCATTTATATGGACGTAAAAGCGAAAGAAGAAAACCCTGGAATCTCCGAAGGGTATAGGCAAGTATTAAAATCAAATCCCGTTCTCTTCATTATTCGACTATCCATTTCTACTTCTCTCATCAACAAAAAATTATGTAACTTCCGTGGTCTCAAATTTATGACAGGTGGTTACTGGAAACAATATTGAAAGATTACAATAATCTAAATATTCGAATAAAGAAATCCGAAATTCCAAGGTATCGGAAATTGTCTGCAAGGTCTTCCGTCTTATCAAAAGCAGGCTCGGCCAATCCGTTCAAGCCCATCAGAGAATTTCTCAAAGAAAGAGTAACTATTTAGAAACTTATCAAAACATACAATCGCAAGAGGCAAATAAATATTAAATTTAAATATTTTTCAGAATAATTCCGTGGCTCCAGCAGTTCAATAATTTGCCGAAATGCAGTCTAAGATGCCAAAAATCTTAACAGACTGAATCTCCTTCGAGAATTTACAATACGTCCAGCCACATAGTGCCTCTAAAAATATACAAGTACACGAAATCTCAGGGTGCGATTTTAAATTTAAGGTAACAATTTTAAAACTATAATAGACAAAAAAACTCAACTGAAACTTTTTATCAACGAAGTATATTTAAAAGACAATGAGAGAGTTAATTGACGAAGATTTGCTTCGCAATAACATTTCTTTAAACATTTTCTTTTCTCAGTAATTATCCCTCTGAAGTGCAACAGCGACACGTACGATATTTATAACAAAGAAACAGTCACTCTTTTTTTACCTAATAATTATATACCTAAGTATTGAAACCTATTCTGGTTACATTTATTCATTGCCTATCTGCACTACTTATGTACAGTTATAAAATGCGGATAGAAAAGAGGTTTCTACCTCTAGGGAATAAAAGTAGTGCCTCTACCCGTGTACTTATGGAGATTATCTAAATTAGAGATTTTAGCGGCTAAGCTTCGATTTGTAATTGAGATAGTAAATCTTCTACCACTTTAATGCCTTCGTTTTCTTGAGGTACTTTCGATTTGTACAAACTGTCCAAATGTTTAGCAACCCACTCGCTCAGTTTTATGGCTTCCTTCTTCTTTGGCGCTGTGCTTTTCAGCGAAGATGCGAGGTGATTCGTTACCTGCAATTTTGAAAATTTAGTGTGGACTTTAAACACATTTACAACATATGAAGGGTGAAAAGGTAAAGAAGATAATTGACGATTTTTCGAAAATGGATTAATTCTCAACAATTCAAAAACACACAGTGTTAAAAGGATTTGTTCGAAATCGTATTTGTTATGGTAACAATACCTTCAAATTACATTTTAATATCAATAAAAAATGAAAAATTCTATAATCAAACTATTTTTTGTTTATATTTATTATTTATCACTACCTAAAAGCCAAAAATCGTCAGTTACACTGTGACACCGTTTCATTGAAAATTGATTTTCTCGAAACTGATTAACTTTTTTCGATGAAACTTTTTCTCCATATTCATCAATTCAACATTTCGAGGACGTATCACCATTAAAAAAAATTCTAATTTTTTTCACGATTTCAAGACATTTTCCAAGACCCATGATATTCTAACCTCAAAACTAAAACATAATTTTCTCGGAACTGAATGCATTTTTTTACCAAACTTTCCCTCCTGTATTCAGTTATTCAACATCTCAGGAAAGGATCATCAGTTTATTTCTTAACTGAGCATTTCATTTCTTATCACTGTCTCAATTCGACTCGGACAGGGTAAAAACAAGTGTCAACCCGACATGATCAACTTCGGACAATATTTTCTCATAACTGGAAGCTTCATTCAATAAAACTTTTTTTGTATCGATTAAGCAATACGTCAGCTCTGAAGATTTTTTTTAATTGCAATTTTACAC
Organism: Andricus quercusramuli; assembly: GCA_932178445.1. Taxonomy (NCBI): domain Eukaryota; kingdom Metazoa; phylum Arthropoda; class Insecta; order Hymenoptera; family Cynipidae; genus Andricus; species Andricus quercusramuli. The sequence goes on from CAKNXH010055311.1 coordinate 24,546, forward strand.
AAGGTTTTTTTGCTCTCCTAAACAATTGCCATTTTGTCAGTTACCTCCTTTTGTCTTTCCACCCTTCATATATTGAACAATTTTAAATTAAAGATTAAGCTCTTATAATTCCAAATTCTATTCTTTCAAAGTTGTACATTTTTCAATAAAAATCCTTAATAGTTCAATAAATTTAAGTTGAAACCGTTAAAAATTGAAAAATGAAATTACACATTGAAAGTTTATGGATTTGGACGATTTTAAAATAATACAATCAAATAATTTTGAATAGTGTCCTTCACAATTAAAACATTTGATTTTTAATTGGAGTCCGCAATACATTTATTTCGAAAAAATCTAGGGTAACAAAATGGCCATCGGAACGCCAGTAAAGACCATAACTGTTTGAACACATTTGATTTGAAATTGTTTAATTTTATAGGTAATACATACATACAATAATACATACCAATAATAATCCATAAAGCGCTCTAATGTTGTTTGGATTCAGTTTTACTGCCTGGCAGAAATATGACTTAGCTAGCTCCATATTTTCATATCCACCCTGTTAAATAAGTGCGAATTTGAATTCAATTGAAACAATAAACTTAAAATCAGACTAATTATTGACATTTTGATATTCAAGTATCACAGACCTGTGAATATTTAATTTCCGCGTATCTTTGGTAAATTAAATGACTATGTGGATTGTGGAGTATAAGTTCCTCCATACAAAATGCTGCTTTGGAATAATCTTGCTCTTGAAGGTACAAATCACACAATTCGTGCCAAGCTTCTTGATCACTCATGAACCTGCAAATTTGTTTCAAATGATAAGATTGATGATACAATTTCAAAATAAAAATGATTAAGCTTTAAATTAAATATTTGGGATAACAGATAATAAATATTTTTAATAGGCCCTTACTTTTTTAGATATTCCGTAAGTTCTTTTATAGCTTCTGTGATTTGTCCCTTTGCCTTTAAAATAGCAATTCGTCTTTTTCTAGGAGCTGCGTTAGTTTCGTCTCTTTTGATTATAGAATCTAAGACTTCTGCTGCCTCGTCATACCTAAGAGGAAATTTAACAAATATTAAAAACTTCACCAAGAGTAAAAACGTTTTTAAATTTGTTTGAGAATGTTGATGTGAGTTGTTAGCTAAAGGAGCCGAAAAAATTGAAAACAATTAAATTGCTTCAAAAGTTTCGGCTCAAAATGGTGTTCCTCTTCAGTGATTTATTATTTCTTATAAAATTTTATAAGATTCTCCAGTCATTATGAAAAGTGAAGATTTAGATGTTACTATTTTTACTAGGAAATTTTATTCTCTTCAATTTTATTGGGCTCTAAAGCCAACAACTGACATCAACATTCTCAAACAAATACTTAACAATTATTTCACAATTACATTTCCAAGGCTTCCAAATGCATTGCGTGATATTTGTGGACTCTTAGACTTCCAGGGAACTCTGCCATAAGAAGTTTTAAACATTGTTCGGCTAAAGATAGACGATAGCAGTCTAAAGCTGCGATGCAAACTTGTTCCAAAACCAAATATTCTAAAAAAATGTGTCAGTATGTTTGTGTCAAGTAATTCGTTTTCACATATTTTTGAGTATAAAGTTAACTTACTTTCATTTCCAAGATTATCCACTTTCGACTTTAGGGTCGATTCCCATAAGTCAACTACATCCTTACTTTTCCGTTCATTATTTTCTCTCCAAACTCTGAATAATTCTCTAACATCTATAAAAATTAATGTTTGCACTTAATTCAATTTAAAAAACGGCTCAATTTAAAACAGTATATAGTTAACTCAATCGAAAAAAGTAAAACAATTAAAGAAGAAACTCTGCATCAAATTAAAATGAAATTGAGAGCTAACGGGGTAAGTTCTAATAAAAATGTTCCAGAAGAGCCCAGAAAAATGTTCTTCTGGAAATAATATCTGTAATTCTGCACGACAATGTACGATAAGTGCATTTTATTGAATAGTTAACATGATAATAGGAAATAGAAAACCTTGAACTAAATGTACAGTACAGATACCACACCTTCATGTAAATAATAATATGTGAAAAATGCATAAAACAATTATATTCGATGATTTTGAAAAGAAAGAATAAATATGTTAATTATTGATACATTATCGTCGTGGCTTAAAATAATAATTAGCTGCTTCCTCATCCCACTCTGCTCCAAAATGATTCCGACAAAATAATAAAATCGACGATTTTAATGAAATAAGGAAAAATTATATGAAACTCACCTGTCCAGACAGATTCATCGTACTTCGAAGTCATATTTCTAAGTTTCAATAAACTATTCTTTTAACACAAAATACAAAACGAATTTGGAAAAACAATTATGCAGTCTGCTTCTGTCTGCTACAGATGTCAAAATCGGAGCAACAGCAACACGCAGCAACTATGGGAAAATGGTTTAATAACTGTATGCATGATCCAATTCACACCCACACAGTGGGTTGGATCATGACTGTATGTATGGATGCCTCCATCTTTAACTTTCCAGCGGGAAAATTTGAATATTGTAATAGCTGGAGATTTGGAAGCATCCTCATTTTTCTTTGTTTTAAACTGTCCGAGTTTATAAAACTTAAGAATATGGACCATCATTAAGATTAGAAGCATTAGAGTTTGGAAAAACTCAACAGTTTCGAAATAATTTGCTTATCAGAGGACTATAATATCAGTTTCAGTATATTCTATCTAGAAAAATCAAACAGGGATACCTTACAATGACACATCACGTGATCGATCGCCAGCTGTGATTTTTAAAATACGCATGCGCAATTATATCATCTTGTTTACTCTCCCTCTGCACCCCTCTAAACCTGTGGTTTTATTGTTGTCCAAGACGCGAGAAAAGTGGTGTGTATCGTGTGATTTTCTATCAATAGAAATATACGTAAAAAGCAAAAGATTAGTTAGAAAAGAATTGAATTCATTGTGAAAAGTGAGTAAAAATGGCTGCAGTTTCATACGAGGAAAGCGATAGCCTCCCAGTGAACGACAAGGACATCGGAGACGCATTTGGTTATGGAAGGTGAGGTTAAAAGATGCCAAGAAATGCCTGAAATATATTTACGACCATATTGCCTTGTGTTGTGTAGAAAATCCTGCGTCAACCTGTAAAAACTTGCTTCAAGGACTAGATTGTTGTAGGATTTTCTTCATCTTTTCAGTGAATTTTTTGCATTTGTATCTTCTTATTTTTTGTAAAGTTGCTTTGAAATGACTTATGGAGCGAGCAAGTGGTTTTGTTTACTACTTGATTTACGATTATCGATTCTTATTGGGAGTTGAGATGACAAAGGAAATCATGAAAATTTCTTATATTTCCACTGCACTGAGGGAAATGGAGTGGTAATTGTCAAGGACTCATGGGAGATTTATGAAGCTTACGGTCTGGAATCTAGGTTTCTAGATTCTATATATAATTTTATATTATTATTAGTTATTAAAAAGAATGAAGTAGGATGGTCGGACTGTCCACATGGAATTAAGATCCTACGTTCCAGTTCGCTTATCGCGTGTTTTTGTCTTGCAATTTTTTCTATTAGTTTATTAATTTCCTACGTCAATTTGACATTATGCATTATAATCGTAAGTAAATTATTGTCGCTCGTTTGGTTTGAGGTTATTCGACAAATAGGCAAATTTTAAGGTACATTTGAACTTTCCATTATTTTTTTACAAATTAATCAGTCTAAAAAATATAGCCAATTTTTAGAAATTTTGATGGATTTTTAATTTGATTTTATCTAGGAGAAACCTCATTTTGATGGGCTTAAAAAAAAACTAAAATGAAATTTTTAAGTTCTGCAAATTATATTCAAATTGTTTTGAGCCTCCGAAAACTTTCTCACATTCAAAATGTAGGCACATCAAAGAAATTACAGATACTTTAGCAATTTAAACAAGTTAAGAAGACTTCAGCAATTAAATAGGCAAGATCTTCATTTAAGGGCGTTGGAATCAGGACTCAACCTCAAAATTGAATTGCCTCATTTTACTCCATAAATACTAGAATTACATATTTTTTAGGTTAGGCTTGTCTGTGAACCTTTTTTTTTTTAATTGTAACCCGCCCAGATAGCACAAAAAATTCGATGAAGATTTCCTGAAACTGGCAATGCAAGCAGATGCAAGGTTCGTTCAACCCATCTCATCTCTCGTTCAACCAAGAAAATGTCCGCTTGTCAGGGAATACGTCTGTAGGATACCTTTGTGACTTTGACAACAGCGCCATCTGACACGCAAACTATTGGGTATCTCGAAGTTATTTGGACAAAGTTTATGAACAAAAGCAGTGAATAAAATTCATTTTAATCAAAAATGTTAATCTTCGGTTTAAAATTAATTCTTTACTGTAAGATTTTTCGTTAATATTGAATTGAAATTCCAATTTCTTCCCAATAGTTCCAACTTGGTGGCGCTGTCGTAGCTACCCAACAGGTGCAAGTTGCACGGTAATGTTCAGGACAGTTTTAAAGATTTATTTCACTTAATTCGATGCGCAATAGTATTCTGTGGCACCTACAGCTGCGTACTAGTTTTTTTGCCCTCCTGGAGGGCCAATCAAATGTTTTTGTAAATATGGAAAATAATCATGGTACGTAACGTATGCCCTGCAGTATTCCAAACGAACAACATAGGACTGTTGCGCAGCCGTAGGTGCCACAGAATACTACTGCGCATCGAATTAAGTCAAATTAATCTTTCAAAGTGTCCTGAACATTGCCTGAAAAAATCGTTTTACACAAAAAGTATTGAAATTAGAAAATTTTTCACTCCGAATACAGATTTGATTAAAAACAGGAATATGCCCTAACTGTCTAAAAAATTTGTAATTCCAGTATTTATGAGTAAAATGAGGCAATTCAATTTTGAGGTTGGGTCCTGGTTCCAACACCCTTAAGATTATATCAGGATAAAGTACTTTTATGAGGAAATTTTCCAAATTGGAAATGCAGATTCATTAAAGTTCTATTTAATGGTATGTGCAATTAGGAAAATGTTGACTATTCCAAAGTTGAGATAATTGAGATTGAAATTATAACTGTGTGAACGTAAGCCCTATCTCAGGGTATCGAAAATACCACATAGTTTACCTTAAATGCTAATCTTTCTTACGATTTTTTTTTAAACTGAGGAAATATAGAAGAACACAACACAGAGGTGCTGTGAAAATTTCCGAATTTTTTGCTATTTTATTTTTGAAGGAGTGCCTGAACGTCTGTTTTCATGAATTTACCCTGATAATACCTAAATTCTGGGTCCTGTAATTTTAATAAGGGTCGTGCGTGGCACCTTTAGTGCCTTATTTAGTCAAGAGTGTATCTAAGATATTGGTTCACAAAAGAGTACTATATTTGTTTGAGCAGAATTAAAAAATTGTGCAACAATTTATAAGGCGGAGCTTTTTAGAATTATTCGGGTGATATTATTAAGAAGTGCAAGAAGAAAATTCAAATATCTTCCTGATTTGTACCACTAGCTCAATAATAAACCTTACCCAATTGAAGAGGACGGCTTAGTTCATAAATAGTTTAATTTTGTGTTCTCAAAGTTGGATTTTGGCGTTGTAAAAAATCGAAAGGTGAGATGGCGCGAAGTATTCTCCATTAAGCAGATGCTAAAATAATAATTTTCAAAACTGAATTCTTCGTAAATTGATACCGCTAGGAGGTGTGAAACTTTCTCAGAAAACGTATTTTATAATCCTTCATAATATATTTTAAATTCAATTTCTAAAGTACTACTAGCTGCCTCCTCTCGACCCTCCTTAATTGCTGAATTCTTCTCGATTTTCTTACAGGTACTTTTTGAGTTTGAGAAAGTTTATAAAGACTCAAAAAAATTTAGGAACATTTCCAGAGCTTCTAAGTTTTATTTTAGTTTTATGATCCGGTAAAAATGAGATTTTCTCCTCTCAGTTTCAAAATCAATGAACATTTTTTTAATTCAGTATATATTACGTAGATTACAACAAATTTAACATTCATGATTTTTCGAAAATTCTGTGAATTTGTTTCAACTCATTTTGGTCTCGTGCGTTCTCAGAATATTGATTGGTTTATTTTAAATCTTGTAGAAATTGAGGGCCCGGATGCAATAAAAAACGCAAAAAATTATTGTCCAAGCGTCTTGTGATAACCAAATTTTAAAGTTCAAAAATTTTAATTTTTATAAATTCGAGCTCAGAAAATGACTAGACGAAAGTTTTTTCTATGTGACATTTTTTTGTTTCGGTAAATATTTTTAAATAATAAAATTGAAAAAGTGAGAAAATATGTTTCCCAAATGAATAAAAATTAAAACTTCCTATTGTTTAATAATAATTAATTTAAAATTGAGACCCGTCGGTAACCAGGTTTCATATTTTCGCCTACAAAAAGTATAGAGGAAAGTTCAAAGTCGAAAAAAACTTTCAGTAAGACTTTCAGTAAGTAATTCCTCACTATTCCAGGAAGCTTTCTGAAAATTTTCAAATAGATTCAATGAAAATTGACGGAATTAGGTATTTTATAAGAAAGCGTTCTATGCCAACAACGATAAATAGGTCCTCCGTAAGCACTGAGCGCTTTCGGGCAGCGGACTCGTCGTTGGCGGCTTCGATTGATTTCTTGTAACATATCTAATTTAGTCAATTTTCATTACATTAATCTAAAAATTTCCATAAATCTTTTTTAAATAGTGAGGAACAAATGCTTCGCTGGAAGTTTTTTCAACTTTGAAGTGCCCTGGATACTTTTTATCGGCGAAAAAAATTGAATTTTGGGACATTCTTTCACTTTTTCAATTTTATCATTAAAAATATACATAGGAGAAAAAAACTTCAAGTAGAAAAAGGTTCCGTCTTGTCATTCTCTATATGGCAATATTAGACCAAATTTAATTTTTTTTACTTTAAAATTCGGATACCAGACACTTGGACAATAATTTTTTCGCGTTTTCGAACGCTCGTCGCTTTATTGCAACCGGGCCCTCAATTATAAGGGGCCTAAAATCAAACTGTTATGTGCTATTCTGTTTTTAATTTTTAAATTTTGTTTTCGACCACTCTAGTTTGTACATACAGGTTTAATTGTTCCTTAAGGTCTTCTGAAAATAGTTAAGAAAAAATTGACTTTTTTAATAACACATCAAAGAAAAAAGTAAAGTTTGCTATTTTAAAAAAATTTTATAATAAAAACGTATATACTTTTCCACTTATTACTTAATATTATTTATAATACAGTTTTATGATTTTCTTTTTTGTATTAAGTTACATTTAAGTTAAGTTACATTTTATCGTTTGATCAAAATTTATATTGAAATGTTACAATTTGGATAGCTGCAAATTAAGACTAATGTAAAATCATAAACGGACATTGAAGGGTAAAAAACTCAATTTGTACCCCGAATCAGCAGTCTCTGACTACATAATTGCGTTTTGGAAAGATTCTAAGGATTCACGTGAGCGCGAGATTCGAGATGAGAATGGATTCGTTAAAGCTGAAAAAAAAACTTTTTAGAAGTATTTAGTTAAAAATTTGTATTCATAAAATTTGAAAAGTGGGTGCAATTTCTTTTATGATAGACAACGATAGTGAAACGTTGATGTTGATTATACCATTATACCATTAAGCCATTTCCCTTTCGGGGTAGGCGTGACTTACTCGGTTGGAAAGTAGTGGGATAGGTATATAGGTGTAAAGTAGGTCGTTATATGGTATAAGGTAGATAGGTATATAGGTATATGTGTTATGGTATAGATATTTTAGATTGATCTGGAGTTTTCGTGTTATTTATTCAAATAACACGTTCACTCCGCAACACTGCTCCGACCCAGGTTGCTGATCAATCTCTCTAGCGATCACCCCAAGTGAGGAGCCTCACAAAATTGTTATGTATGGTTCCCCACTTGGGCCCATTAGTATCCAAGGTCTTTGTTTCAGGCATCATTCACTCTATTGTCACTCTGCTTATAAACTATTTGTCGCCACACATTTCTGTCCTGGCATACTACTCTAGCTTCATTTACGTCCATGCATTTCTTCATGCAAGCTCTTCTGTTCCTATGACTTCTTATGTCTCTTCGGATCAATGTCTCATTTACAGATTCTAACCATTCTTTCGGCGGCCAACCTCTGGGCATTCTGCCATTTACTTTACCTTTATATACTTGCTTCGTCAGTCGTTCATCTTTCATTCTTTCAAGATGTCCGAACCATCTTAACTGATTTCTTTCCCATATGTCAACTAGCGTGTCTCCTGTACCACATTCTTTGAGGATTATCTCGTTTCGGACTTTGTCCATCAGTGTTTTTCCGCATATTATGCG
>CAKNXH010055311.1:37875-49334 GCA_932178445.1 Andricus quercusramuli
ATGTAATATTAATATTCAATTATATTAAATTCATTAAAAAAGGTCATAAATCAATGTAATAACTAACTAAAAACAATTTTCAGTGGGTTAGAGTAATAACAAGAATGGTTAATAATGATATAAACAAATTAATTAACAAAATTCATTTTTTCATGATTCGCAATGTATAGTTAATTTTAACCCATAGCTTTTGTATAAAGTATCACAGATAATGATGTGCGCTTACAATCAGTTAAGAGTAGCTGATGATTGCCAATTATTTAAACAATTTTCATAAACAAATGCACATTTTTACCATTTTTTGATGAAAAGGCTTTACTTTTTTGCGGAATCAACTTTAAATGTTTTACCAAAGTCTCCTTGCTATCACATTTTACATAGTGACCAAAAATTATTAATTATTTGAACAATTTTGATAAACAAATGTACATTTTGACCATTTTTTCATGAATAGGTTTGAATTTTTTTCGGAATCAATGCGAAATGTCTTGCCAAAGACTCTTTGATATCATATTTTTAATAATGACAGAAACTGATAATTAATTATTTAAACAATTTTTATGAACAAATGCATATTTTGACCATTTTTTCATGAATAGGATTTTTTTTCCGGAAGCAATTCGAAATGTTTTGCAAAAGAACCCTTACTGTCATATTTTTTATTGTGACCTGATATACACCACGGGGAGGTTGCTCAATCGGACTTTGCATTTCATGTGGTCCTGAAAAGGGATATTTTTAGATAGGCATTCGTGCTTCAGTAATTTGCAAGGCATTTCGAATTGATTCCGCAAAAAAATCAAGCGCATTCATGAAAAAATGGTTCAAATATTCATTTGTTTATAAAAATTCTTTGAATAATTGGCGATCATTAGTTGTTCTTAACTTATTGTAAGTGCATATCATTGTCTGTGACACTTGATACAAAAGATATGGGTTAAAATTAGCTAATTATTGCGAATCACGAAAAAATGACTTTTCTTAACTAATTTGTTTACAACATTATTAACCATTTTTTCTGTTACTCTAACCCACTGAACATTATTTTTAGTTATTTATTACATTGATTTATGACTCTTTTTAATTAATTTGAAAGTCTTAGAAGAAATGGTATCACGGAAAAGTTTAGCAACAAAAAGTTGTAACTTTGTTGTTGAATAACAAATTTATGTTGAGCCGAAATAAAATATCTGCAGTTACTCGTTATACTTGGAAGCCTTATAGTCATTTCTAAAAAAATCATCAAAATCAGTTAAGGATTGCACTGTCGATCGATTCTTGTCCAAAAAAGGTGCTTTTTTCCCACTGTGCGCCGATCTAAGAAATCTGTCAACTATTTCGACTTTTTTGTTTTGAGATTCGGAAGTTAGCCAATAATATCTTTAAAATCAACCTTCGCTTTTTTTCTCTGATTCGTAGAAACGAATCAAAAACTCAAGGTCCTTGTGATATTTAAAATATCATTAATTTATTTGTCAGTTTTCCCCGAAATAAAGTATTTAAACTACATTTGCTATCACAAATCTAAAGAATAGGTCATTTATTATTAAAAATTGCAATTGCTGTAAATTATGCTACAACAACCTTATCGATGGTCACGCCGCTCAACAGCGACGAATATACACAACTTTAAAGTTTACAATACTCGTATTTTAATTTCAAAGAATTACTTTACAAATATTATGATTTCACTTTAAAATACCTCGCTTGTAAGTTGACATATTTTGTATTCTAAAGTGTTGTAAAATCTCAAACCTTTTTAAAAATGCAACTGGATCATTTAAAGGTTTGTTTAGTCAATTAAACAAGCGAAAGTGCAGTTTTCTTATGAATTCATTTCCCGGTGAAGATAATTTTCACTAAATCTAATTGACTCTTGATCGATTGCCTGCGATTTTCCCAGTAAACATGCAAATAAGTGGCAAAAGACTTCCAACGCAGATGATGGAAAGCCTCGATCTAGAGGAAAATTCTGAGGAAAGCTTGTATGAAAACATGACTGATGGTAATCAGTGTCTAGGTGTTCATCAGGTAGAGACACCTAGCGATGAGGAACCCATGGACGAATCTTTTGATGTAAAAGAAGAGTGCAGCTGTGACATCAGTACGGGAGAACCCATACCGGATACTCGTACGTTAATTTTTGAAGCTTCTGCTTCGAGGTCAAGGATAAACGATTAACGATCATGCTTCTCATCATTTTTAGATCCTCTGCACATCATCTGAATTTCTTCTTATTCACCAATCACAAGTGTACAATGTGCTTTCATAGTCTTGTCTGAAAAAGCTCTAATAGAGAATGAATTCATAACAAAAACGCATTTTTGTAGCTTCTCTCTGCAGATTCTATTCTGTTCTATTATGAATATACATTGAGGCTTCATAGCATATTTATTTCTGGAACGATTTTAATTTAATCCTAATAACTTCTACTGACTTCACCAAGAATTCAACTAGACTTGAGTAAGTTCAAGTAAATTCATACAATTTAATTTAATTGCATTCAACTAAATTGAAATTTAATTGAATAAAAGTAATTTAAATTAAAGGGAATTCATTTAAAACAAAGAATGATACAAATTAAACTGAATTCCGAGAAATTAAAGACCAAATCCTTCGTTTATTCCTTTATTCTGAATTAATCAGAATTCGACTAAATTGAAGTTAAATTATGTTAAATCTAATTGCATTAAAGTGAAATTAAGATTAATTAAACAAAATTTTACTGAGTTCCGGGGATTTCGTTTATATTTACGAATAGTTCACTCAAATGAATAGAATTCGACGAAATTACACTAAATTCAAAAGAAAATTTGATGGAATTCAGAATGGCTGATTTCCAGGTGAAATACAAAAATTGAACCAAACTACACCAAATACAATTGCATTTCAGTTGAGATTCAAAAAACTCCCGAATTAATCCAAGTAATTTCAATTGCATTTTACTAAATTTTGAGTTAATTATAAGCCAGTATTAACGTTACCGAATTCCATATCATTTTGTGTGAATAATACTGAGTTTAATTAAATTCTAGAAAATTATAGTAAAATTCGACGAAATTCAAAGACATTTGTGAGATTTTCACTAAAAACTTCTGAATCCAAATAAACTCTACGCAATTCAAGGAAAATAAAAATACCTATGCGAAGTACTATAGGTCTATTCACTACGGATGTATTTATTTGTGCTCACTGCATGAGCACTTTGCTTCCTCACATGCATAAAATAAATCTGCATCCTCATAGATGGAGGTTTATTTTCAGGAACAAAAAAAAAGACACTTATTTCATATTTGTCTCTATCTTATAACAAATACCTTATTTTCAGAAAGTCAGAGAGGCCGTCAAAAGGTCAATCAATGTGTTTAACAACTTTTTAAGTTACACTAGTGTTGCATTTCAAATATTAAATAAGTTTTTCTTGTTTAAACAAAGTAAACAATGTTCTTGAATTTTTAGAAGTCACTATTGATAGGTCATAAGAGGTCATTAAATATAATAGATCATTTGGAGTGACTCGAAAACGCAAACAATTACATCCAATACATTACTGTTATATTCCCAGTATCGAAACAATTTTCCTCATATAAACATGGTAAATAATTTTGTTTGAAAATTATAAAACCGTATTGTTAGATTTGTGGAAGGGCATGGAAGGTTCTTCAATAGGTCAATCGATGCGTCTCGAAAACTTGAACAAATACACCATAATATACAGTACTGTTATATTCTCAATATTAAAAAAGTTTTCCTCATTTAAAGAAGATAAACAATATATTTTTTAAATCTATAAATCGGTATTGCTAAATCATAAGATGTCACAATGTAACATGTAACCATTTTTTTAAAACTTCCTCAATTTAGCAAGTATTATAACTGCATTATGTATCCTAAAATTACCTTATCGCAACCTTGAATAATAATATAAAATAATTATTAATTATAATTACATATTACATAATTCGTCAGTCTCAAAATGTACCATTTAAGAATTATCTCAGCAATTGTAGAAGGTAGCCTTATTACTCGTCCATATATTTGCAAATAATGTAATAACCATTATTGTAGCCACTGACTGTTGGGCTTATGCTTTTTCAAGAAATCTTTGAAAGAGTGGTTAACCCTGTGAAATCAAAATAATGATGAGTCAATTGAACTGTATTGAAAATTAAAATACACCAGAATTAATTCTGCCAAATAAAATTAAAAAAAATAGAAACAGTCAGCTATGAAGTCCAAGTTTCATTACAAAATTCTCCAGCATTCTATTAATCCTTATTAATAAACACATTTTGATTTTTCTCAGGATTCTATTCGTGGAGAAACACCACACGTGGCTCGTGGTTCATGCAGGCTTTGTGCATGGAACTCCGTGAAAATGGATCTCGTTACGACATCCTCACTATGCTAACTTTCGTCTGCCAACGAGTCGCGTTGGATTTCGAATCCAACACTCCCGATAACATGCACATGCATCAACAAAAGCAGATTCCCTGCATCACTTCAATGTTGACCCGTTTAGTAAAATTCATCCCTAAACAAACAAATGGCATCGCCTCCTCCTCATAAGTCTCAATTTTCGAAACGACATCGAATAATAAATAGGCTTTAAGTATTTTCTGAAGTTCTGAAAGTAATTCCAGACACATTCAAAAGAGACCTGATTTTTGGATCTTCAGTTTTTTTTTATAAATCATAAAGCTTTGAATTTAAAGCGTCAAAAATTTCGAACGCTTTTTATTTCAGTAGCAGTCGAATTGAAAAATGTGTTGACGCATGTAAAGTAGAAAATTCTACCAAAGTCTTTCATCTTCCTCAGGGGAGAATAATTACAAAATATATAATCATAAATGATAAATGAATTAACAAACTGGAGATCTGAAGTAAAAAAGTAAATCTTCTCTAGCAATGTCCCGAATTATTTCACACTTCTGTCTCTGAATTTCATTAGTTTTATGTGACTTGTGTAGTTATACACAAATTTTTGATAATCTGTTTACCAATTTTATAAAAATGTTCATTGAACCGAAAAAAGAAATGAGATTCTTATGTTCGTTTTTCGACTTAAGAAAGCCAACATTCGGCCGATGTAGAATTAATTGAAGGACGAGTTTTTTAATTGGAAACTAAAGTCTTTCTTTATTCTTAAGATAAAGATAATAGCGCAATTGTAATGTCAATTTAACGTAACAATCGTAAATTGTGATGCTCTAAATGTTACTATAACTTTTTTTGGTAACATTTGTACTTTAATCGCTATTTTTGCATTTATATTTTGTTCGATGACTTTTATACACCGGAGGCTTCTACTTGCATTTATTCTACGTAGTGAAATGTAAACTACTTAATTCTTTTGCTCAGAAAAAAAGCCGAAAGGTTCTTTAAGTTTTTAGTACGTATATTTTTTTTATTATTAAGTTTTAAGAATACCAGAGGTACTACTGAAAAGTTCAGATTTGTGGATTGAAATTCGAAAGGTCTGCATTGTTAATTTAAAAATGACCCAATTTTGTGACTGCAAAATCAAATTAAAATGACAAAAATCTATTGTGAAAGTATAGAAAATTTGAATAAATCGATTTAGAAATTGATAAAAGTCGGAATTTTGCTGCTCAAGAAAGAGCTGAGAAGGCAAAATTAGGAAGTTACAAAACAACAACAATGTTGCTCATGTTTTACTTTTTTTTTTAAATAAATTTCTCCGATAGAGTTGGAGCGATATTGTTGTTGTGGAGACACTTTGAATTAATTCACACTGGATGTCGATCTCGTTAATAAAAATTTGTATATTATAGAATGCAATATACAAGATCTCGTTTAAAATTTTTGATAACGTATTTAAAATTTTGCTAAGAAAGTTTGCAGTACGTCTTTATTGAAACCTAAGGGGCTTAATATAGAAGTATAATTATTCAATAATTCATTGTGATCCAAATTACATTTTTATATGCATATTTTAGACCTAAATCAAAGCGCAATCGTGATCTTTTTTATGGAAAAGTATGTATTGTAGGTCGACGTAGTACTTTTATACAGAATATAAATAAATACTCGTTGTACAAAAATATTAGTGTTTTTTTTTATTTCCCTTAAAAATAATTAAGTAAACGTAAAAAATCGGTAATTGATACATTAATTTTTAAAATTTCAGTATTTAGTTCGAATGATTAATCATTTGGTTTAATTGATCATGTTATGATTAAAGCGTTAAAAAATACAATATCACAGTAATTTTGTAAGGCTTGGACAATTTCTAATTAATAGCGTTTGAAATTTTTTTACTATAAAAAGTTTTAAATCGAAAAAGTTGACATAAAAGATGAATTACTAAATTATTTAACCCAAGAATACTAACTATACGTCTCCGGAACGTAGCATGAAGTTAAAATGGACAAAGGCCCCTTATACCCTGAAGTGAGCGTTCCTCCCCTACAGGTATGCTTCACTTAGATCCTCCTCAATCCATCGGTCAGGCTCCAGCCTTCAAGCAGGTCACACACGGTGACTACATTACCCTTTTTGAAAATATAGTGCGTCTTTGAGACGTATAGTTAGTAACTGACGTAAATTTTTCTTCATCTCTGCCACACCAAAAAGATTAAAAAAATAAAAGTGCCAATTCACTTAAAATAAATAAATAAAGTCAGTATAGAGCCAATTTAAAAAAAAGAGTTAAAATTTATAAATACTTTATAATTATCCTTCATCCGCTCGCGTGCTTTGGCGTCACACTTGCGCTCGCGTGGCGGCAAGTTGCAGCCCCAAAATTTTTGTACACATTTATGGGGTTTTCACTCACTATAATTGTTTACGGCTTGCAGTTAAATAATGGCGGTTCCAAAGGTGAATTGAAATAGAGATTTTACCTTAAAATTTTTTTTATATTTTATAAATTTTTGAAAAAATTTGTTGGAAAACTTTTCGAAAAAATGCGGAATCTCTATAACTAGAGGATACTTGGACCCCCGAATGTCATCCCGAATGAGGGGAGCACGTGGGACCGTTTTAAAACAAAAAGCGGCAATCTGCCGTCCACGCGAGCGGATGAAGGTTATTTTAGTTTACAAATTACTATTTATAAGTAATGTTAATATTTGAAATCTAGTGTTGTGGGTATATTCACCAAACTCTTAGCCTATTAATTAATATACAGCTCATCATACTTGTAAAACGTAATTTTAGCAGGTTTCAATTATATGTACGTCTGTGAGACGTATATTTAGTAACAAGCAATTTTTATTATGGTTAGTATTCTAGGGTTAAAAAGAGCTGGCATGTCACGTGGCGAGAAATTGTTCGTCAAAACAAAGATAAAGAAGGAAAGCGTGTTTTTTGAATTTTTTTTAAGAAGTGGTGGGCAACAAGCAAGGAAAAGTAAGGCTATAAGCTCTCATATAACACAAATTTATCAATCCACGATTTTCTTATTAGAAAGTTAAAATCATTGTCTTACTTGAAAAGGTTGAAAAATGGAATAAACTCTTAAAAAAAGATGCAATTTACTCTATTGAAGTGAATTGTTTGGCAAATAGTGGAGTGGTCTATTTTGAAGCTTTTGTAGCCAATGAATTGTTGACTTGTATAGTTCAAAAAGCATTTTTTGAATGGGTTTTAATTACCAATTGTGTTACGAGTAAAATTTCAGAATAAATTTATTTTGTCTAAAAATATAAAAACTGGTAATTTCTTCATATTTCATGAGAATCTAATTTTTCTTTAAAATTTTGTATGGAAAATGTTAAGAAATTTTTCATTTTCAAAACTAAGTGCTTGGTATTAATTTATATTGTATAATTATAGTCTTGACGTCTTCAATCTTTTATTGTAGTTGAGCTGAAGCGTAATTTCACTTTTTTGTGATGAAAAAGAAATTTTTGTAATTTTTCAGTGGAACTGTATAACTTTAGAAACTACACTACCGGGAAAAATTGTGCGTTTACTTGATCATTCGAAAACCAGTAAATATTTTATTATGTTCTTGGCATCATTTTAAAAAGGACAATTCTTACTTAATCTGAGCGGAAAGAGGGATCCCAAAATCCGCCCCTTTTTTTGCGCCCAACGTAGTTTTATAAGGAATGAACATAAATTGACGCAACAAAGCTCAAAATAATCGTCAATGCATGCTGTAACCGGGTTTGTCATTAGTTTACCCGTTCAACACCTTTTATCACTGGACAATTGAAAAACTATGTACCTCTAATTGAATTCTTGGTCATGAAGTACTTTCCATTACTGATAGGGGTAGTTCTTCGGTTTTTAAGGTTTGACATGATGCTGAGTAAGTAGAATTAACGTAGTTATTATATAAGTACAATAATTTATTTTATCTATGGACAAAACAAAATAATTCAAAAATATTTTATACGCGTCCTTGTTTATGACGTATTTTTCACTCCATCATAGGGGGTTTTTCCCAGTGTTAAAAGGGATTGAAAGGGTAAAATAATGACAAACACGGTTACAGCATGCATTTACGATTATTTTGAAATTTGTTGCGTCAATTTATGTTCTTTCCTTCAAAAACTACGTTGGGCGCAAAAAAAGGGGCGGATTTTGGGGTCCCTCTTTAATTTTTTCAATTCACTGCCCTACGCAGCTAGTGGAAATTAAAAATCAAAAGTTGGTCAAAAACGAAAATGTGTCTAACTTTATTTTTCGCTGAGTTAGTCACTTTCCAAGACAAATCTATAGTTTTATTTTTGTTTGGGATATTTTTTATTATTACTTTTTTATCTTAAACCTTTGTTATGGACAATGTTTCATTTGTTCGTTAAGAGACTTTCAATTTTCCTCTGAAACTATGAAGTTTTACTATATTAAGGGCATATAGCATACTCTCACGTGACCAATTCTTTTAAACGAACTTTCTTATAAAGTAATAATATAAATGAATTTATGAGAAAGTTTGTTTAAAAGAATTGGTCACGTGACAGGCTAGTACCTTTAGGGAAAAAAGTTTTTTTTTGGGTAGACATTTTTTGTCGTCAATTCTTTATCATGAAACGCTATTAATTTATTTTTATCCTCATAAAAAGTCCTGAGGCGTTCAACATAATTTTTCAAACAAAATAATTGGGAAAAACACAAACATGACTGACTACCTATGCACTATGTGAAAAAACAGAGGGCCCTTTCGTGCGATTCACGAGACATGCATAATGATGTTCATTAATTTTTTTAAATCCCTTTTTAAAAAAGCAGTCCCGTTCTTTAAAAAAAAAAAAAAAAAAAACCCCTTGTTACCTGAAATTGAACTACTGATCCGCTGTGATCTTTGAAATTATCTAACATCGTCAGTTATATATATTCGATTCCTTTGGAATAGAACCGAAGGGCCTATGACAAAGCTACCGAACGCGTCATCGGGTTGCGGATAGAGGGTCCCTATACCAAGGGTTTCTGCTGAATATGGTTACAATAATGAATAAGCAGTCGCGGACGATTGTCCAGGGATGGTCCCGAAGGAATAACCCCTAAGCGAAGGTGTAAGAACCGTGCCGAAAGCTGCATGGCACCTGGGTGAGGTGTCTTTAACGGTGACTCTGAGATACCGGCGACCTCTCAGAGTATCAGCCTTATCCTTGCACAACCATCAAAATGTTGTATATGCGGTTCAAAACGATCGAACGCGCAGAGCACCCGACAATGGATCGGCAAGCAATGCCGATCATCCTAGAGTTCGGGTTGCTGAACATAATTTAGATGGAAACACGACGACGAACCGGCGAAACGCCCACATTGATTGGTCGGATCCACTTAAGAATGACGTGCTACACTGCTACGATGCCAGCATTATCCCTGTTCGCGGAGGCTTTATGGCGCGTATGCATACTCTGTGGTGCCTGAAACACCCAGAGCTTCAGCACGTTTCGCATCAGTCTTTGCGAAATCAAGCCGACTACCTCCGGAAAAATGGATATGTACGCGGAGCGCTTCCTCAACCGCTGCTTGAACAAGCTGCAGACGAAGATGAAATGACATTAAGACCAACCGCAGAAAGCAGGCACCTTCTGCAAGATGATCGCAATTTCAGTACAAGGAGGAACATCAACATGCAAGTTCCTCTTAAGCCCCAAGATCTGGCTGAAATGTCTGCCTCCCTTCGTGGAAATATCTCGCAAGAGTCCGACCTCTGGACCATCAATTGCTCAGTTTATGGTGCTGCGAGAGCTTTAGCTGATTCAAATCGAAGGCTGAAGCCGACGATGGATCAAAAGACAAAAAGACGCTTGCATCAACTGAACAAGAAAATTGGATGGGCAAGACAGAATACGTCCCGTGTTCAATGTGTGATTGACTACATAACATCTGGTAGACCGTTCACGGAAAGGGTTCGAAAGTTCGCCCAAGAACTAAGGACCCTGAATCACACACTAAACAAGTCAAAGCTGCTGACAATCAAGCAGCATATTGTTGACAAAATAAGGCTGTTATCTGACGCAAGGAGGAGGATACAGAAAAGGGAGAGATGGATCAGGGAGAATCAACAGTTTCTCGCTGACCCATCACGCCTCCTCAGTGATCCCCCTGTTTTTGTAAAAAACCCACCCAAGCCCAAGAAGGTAGAGACTTTTTGGAGACAGGTGTACAAGATCCCGAGAACACTAGAGTTGAAAGAAGATACTGACAATATCATCCGCTTCAAGGAGTTTTGCGACAACCTCATAAAATCTGAGGATGGGTGCCCATCAGTCACTGCCGAAGAGGTGAAAAAAGCACTTAGAGGCACGAAGAACTTTTCCGGTGCTGGACCAGATTGTATCAAGAACTTTTGGTGGAAGAAGTTTACTTCTATACACCAACATTTGGCCCGCATATTCAACTCATATTTAAAGTCGGAGACGCCCATTCCGCACTGGTTGGTGTTAGGACGCACTATACTCCTACCGTTAAAAAGGCAACTTGTCCAAAACAGAGGATTACGGGCCAATAACTTGTTTGAACACACTGTATAAGATCTTTACAGCTGTCCTAAACAACAGGATTGTTCGACGAATTGAGCCTGTATGGCGAGAGATGTACGAACAACGTGGCTCGAAAAAAGGTATAGCAGGCTGTCGAGAGAACCTGCTGATTGACAGGTGTGTCTGTAAAGACGCTACAGTCCATCAGCGTGTCCTGTCAATGGCCTGGATTTACTACCGGAAAGCTTTCGATTCAACCTCTCATAGACTTATCATCTGTCTGTTGGAAAGCTTGATGGTACATCCACCCATAGTGAGATGCGTAGAGAGATTGATGCCTCTTTGGAAAACTAGATTTACCATCTCATCTAGGAATTATCGTCTGACGACGAACAACGTCACCTTCCAGAGGGGCGTCTTTCAAGGGGATAGTATGCTGAGCCCTTTGCTTTTTTGCATCACACTTCTGCCTCTATCTCTCGCACTACGAAATTCTCCTGGATACCTCTGTGGCGACACTAATCAGCGTGAGCATAAGGTCACTCATGTATT
>CAKNXH010055312.1:0-15512 GCA_932178445.1 Andricus quercusramuli
ATAGGGGAGCGGATTTAAATTCAGACCATTTTCTCGTGATAGTAAAACTAAGATCTAGGCTAGCGATCAGTAAGAAAGCAAGCCGCACAGAGCCAACAGTTCGTTTCAATATAGATAAGTTCAAAACAGCAACAGAAACATTAAATTATTGAGATGAGATTTCTAATAGCTTTGACGCTCTCCAAGAACAGAGAGACGATAACAATAATTACGAGGAGGACCCGGAAACCCTGCGGAGCAATATAAAAAAGGCGGTAAAGACAGCCGCGAAACTTACGATAGGTTCAAAGAAAGTAACAAAAAGCAAACCATGGTTTGATGAAGAGTGCAAACTCTGGTTTGAAAAACTTCGGAAGGCCAGACTAAGTAGTTTACAAAATAAGTGCGATCAAAAACATAAGAAGTATCTCGAGATTAGTAAAAGTACAAATAGGCTCTATAGATGCAAGAAAAGGGAGTGGGAAAAGAATAAAATACTAGCAACAGAAACGCATAATAAACAGAATAACCCGCGCGAGATGTACAGGGGAATCAATTTCATAAGGAAAGGCTTTCAAAGTAGAAGGGAAGTAATGAGGGACGAAAATGGCAATCTAGTAGCCGATGCGACAGAGAGACTGAATTTATGGAAAGACTATTTCGATAAACTATTAAATGTACGCGAAGCCCCCGTTGAAGGTAATCTCGGCGGAATCCACACTGCTGATCTATTAATTGATGATCCTGCTGATATAAAAATAGAAATGGCTATAAAGAAGTTGAAAAATAACAAAGCCGCGGGCATCGACGACCTACCGTCAGAACTGATAAAAAATGGAGGCCCTTGCCTCACAAGACAAATTATTAAATTAATACGCGCAGTTTGGAAAACAGAACGCATGCCGGAAGAATGGAATACCTCTACCGTTATTTCCATCTTTAAAAAAGGTGATAAAACTGACTGTAACAATTATTGGGGAATTTCACTTGTACCTTCGTGCTACAAGATCCTGTCTAATGTGACCCTAAGTAGACTGACTCCTTTTGCCGAGGAAATCATTGGGGATTACCAGTGTGGATTCCGCCGAAACCGATCTTCAAGCGATCACATGTTTACAATTAGACAACTGCTAGAAAAAAATGGGAATTTAAAGAAGTAGTGCATCAGCTATTTATCGATTTCAAACAAGCTTACCACTCTATTGTACGCGCACGAATGTACTGGATCCTAGAGTTCTTGGGTGTACCAAGAAAATTGGTTAGACTTATCGAAATTTGCTTAGGCGGCAGTAGGGATAGAATACGCGTAAACGGTAGTTTATCTGAAGAGTTTTCGATCCGCGATGGCCTGAAACAGGGCGATGCACTTACGTGCGTCCTTTTTAACTTAGTTTTAGAATACGTGGTTAGGCAAGTGCAGGCGAATCCGACCGGTGCTACCCTCAATGGGATAATACAAATTCTTGGATATGCGGATGATCTCGACTTACTACAAGATGATAAAGAAACGGTAGCTAAAAATACAAAAATCTTGATCACAAAAGCCAAAGATATTGGCTTGGAAGTTAGCGAATCGAAGACAAAATATATGACCGTCGTCAGATCCGAACAAAGTAATCAAGACGGGGATCTAATGGCCGGAAATATGAAATTCGAAAGGGTTAGCGAGTTTAAATACCTCCGGTCTATTATAACTAGCGAAAATAAGATTAAAACGGAAATCAACGCGCGGCTGCACGCTGGCAATGAGTGCTATTATGCAGCAAACACACTATTAAAATCGCGATTGCTATCTAGAAACATCAAAATAAGAATCTGCAAAACAATAATAATGCCGGTCGTCATGTACGGGTGCGAAACGTGGGCGCTGACGAAAGGAGAGGAGCATAGGTTCAGAGTTTTTGAGAATAAAGTTCTTAGAAAAATCTATGGTCCAACAAGGGACGGAGAGACCGGCGAATGGAGAAAACTGCATAATGATGAGCTGCATGCTCTCTACGGGTCAGCAAATATTAATAGAGTAATGAAAGCGCGTAAACTAAGATGAGCGGGGCATGTAGCAAGAATGGGAAATGAAAGAACAGTGGCGCAAGTTTTAAGAGGGAGACCGATTGGTAAGACACCCTTAGGCAGACCGTGAAACAGATGGGAGAAAAATGTAAGGGATGATTTAAAAGAACTAGGACATGTTTACTTAAACTGGATGGAGGATGCACAGGATAGAGATGTGTGGCGGTCTCAGGTTAGTGAGGCAATGAACTTTCGAGTTCGAACTGCTAATCTATAATAATAATAATAATAATAAAAATACGCACCGTTAAAAACAGTATATCAGTTACAGGGAGAATTAGGTAATATTTATCAGTGGGAAAACGAAAATGTACTTTCCTATGCAACTCGAGTAAAAGAAATCTCTGATAAAATCACCGACGCGTATAGATCAAAAAATAAACATATTCCATCAACAGAAGTCAATAAAATGAGAGATAATTTTCTAGAAGAATTAGAAAAGGATGCAGTCGATTGTTTTATTAGAGGGTTGAGAACAGAAATTCAAACTAGAATAGGTAAATCTCTATCGTTTTCAGAAACAACTAATAGCGCGTTAGAAATAGAAAGATCAATTGCCGCAACAAAAGAACTAAGAAAAAGATCAAATTTTCCTCAACCGGATGAGGTAACAGTAAATAAAATACAAAAAGATAAAGTTAATATCACTCGCGAAGATATCATATCATGTCAATTCTGTGGAAAGACTGGACACATAGCATCCACATGTAGAAGCCTTATTCAACAATTATCAAATTCTAACCAACCTCAAAATCAATTTCAACAATATACTCAAAGATAATTTCAAAGATACAATCAAAAACCGTACACAAATATTACTCAAATACCATTTCAAGGTAATAACCAAAGGCAGGTTATAAACAATAATCCGCGACAATTTTAAAACTATCCAAGACCAACTACAAATAATTATCAGCAAGCAGCCACATCACATAATAATCAAGGACAATATTCGAATAATAACATGAATCAATTTAAAAATACTCGGTTCAATTCGGGACCACAAAATCAAACATGGGGAAATAGAGAAAATCAGGAAAGACCCCCATGGAGACCACAGAATCTAGGTCAAGGTCCTCAATGGAATGAAAGAAGCTCGAATACCTACCTGCCGAACCCTACCCCTCCTCAACAGAATAATGCACAGAACGGAACAATGATTTGCAACTACTGTAAAAAGACAGGTCATGTTATAAGCGAATGTTACAAAAGAATTAATAATAATAATTTCCAACAAAGCTCCCAACTACAACAACAAGAACAACGAACAATGCCCCAGGAAAACTCCAACGCCTTCCCCAGGACTGGTGCACAGAGGGGGGCCCAAGCAAACCTTTAAATGCACCTGAAACCGACCCCCAACAAACAGACAATTTTAAGACAGAACGAATAAACATGAGTATAACTAATACTATTCCCTATATAACACTATCAACTGACGGTTTAAAAAATCCAGTTCGAATGATGATAGAAACCGCAGCCGGTCCAAATTTAATAAAAGAAAATGTAATCACATCAAATGTAATAATCAACAGATTAAATTGTTTAAGATTAACAGGTATAAATGTACATCCAGTTTTCACATTAGGACAAATAACAATAAATATTTTTGGTTTTCCTACAATTTTTAATATAATACCGAATGAAGTCCCAGTAGAACACGATGGTGTTTTAGGAACAGAATTTTTTAGAAACAATAACGTAAAGATCAATTACGAACAAAGACAATTAGAAATAAAAGAAAAATATTATCCATTTGATGCTCAAGCATTAATAACCATCCCAGCAAGAACAATTTTCAATTTTTATGTTCATGTTAAAAACAAAGAAAAAGAAACCGGTTTTATCCCTGAACTGTTACCAAATAGTGGCATATTTTTAGGAAAGGCAATAGTTACGAATAATAACGGAAAAGCCTATCTAAAGATTACAAACACTCGTCCTCATCCAGTTGAAATTCCAGTCCCTACAGAAGAACTTTTAGACTACGACGAAATTAAAATACCGGAATATATTACGCAAACTTCGAATCAAAAACAAACTCAAAATCTACAATCGAAACCAGTTGAACATACATTTAATTATTTTGACACTCAACAAAATCAAGAAAATCAATATCATCAAATTTTTAATATCAACGAAGAAAGTAAACTCGAAAATATAAAGAAACTATTACGCTTACAGCATTTAAATCCAGAAGAATATACTCATGTTGAAAAACTTATTACTAAAAATGAAGACATTTTCCAAATCCCAGACGAGCCACTTGAAGCAACTTACATACTAAAACACACTATTCCTACAGGAGACAGTCAACCCATATTTACACGACAATACCCTAGTAGCAACGTCTGCCTTGTATGACAAAGGCCAGAGTCTGGCTCAGCATCTGCTCCCCCTAGTCGACCAGACTGGCGGGAGAAAAGATGAGACCAGACGAAAAACAGAATCTGGTAGATAAAGGAAACAGATTCTGGTATTTAGTTTGAATAATAGTAATTAATATAAATAATGAAATTGAAAATCTAGCAATCGGAAATTTGAACGATTCACAAGTATGAACAAACATGCAAGCATGCAAGCTTATACGACAACAGGTTATGTTTTCAATATTTCAGTGTGTCTCCTGGAATGTTGTGACGTCTCCGCAGTATATTCTTCCAGAAAGGGCTGAAATATAGTGTAAAACTATTAAAGAAACCTATTTAGCAGTCTGGGTCAGAATCTGCTATACCAGACTCTGGTGCCAGAACAGCACGCCAAAGCGGAACCAGCCGGGCGCCAGGCTGCAAACAGATTCTTCCTTTTCTGGCGTCCAGCTTGCGCCAGTCTGCAGTTATCTTGCTACTAGGGTACAGACTTCCCCAAGTTCAAAGAGAAGAAATAACTAGACAGGTCAATGAACTAATAAAAAATAAAATAGTAAAACCATCTCAATCACCTTACAATTCACCTGCTTTTCTTGTACTTAAAAAACCTGATTTCCACGGAAATCGAAAATGGCGAATGGTTCTAGATTACCGAAAATTAAATGAGCAAGCTATAGGAGATTGTTATCCTCTCCCTAATATCACAGATATCTTAGATCAATTAAGAGAAGCATAATATTTCTCGGTTTTCGACCTGGCCAGTGGATTCCATCAAATAAAAATGAGTCCGGAAGACTCACACAAAACTGATTTTTCAACACCCTACGGACACTATGAGTTCGACCGCATGCCCTTCGGTTTAAAGAATGCGCCTGCAACTTTTCAACGCTTGATGAATCTCGTTTTAACCGGCCTTCAAGGAATCGAATTATTCGTATATTTGGACGGCATAGTCTTATATGCGAATACCCTTGAAGAGCACGAATCAAAATTTACAAAATTAGCAAACAGATTGAGACAAGAAAATTTAAAACTCCAGCCAGATAAATGCGAATTTTTGCGTCCAGAAGTAGTTTATTTTGGACATGTCATTGATAAAGAAAGATGCAGGCCAGATCCAAGAAAAGTAGAAGCAGTACGAAACTTTGTAATTCCAAGAAAACCTAAAAACATTGAAGAATTTGTAGGACTTGCAGGATATTATAGAAAATTCATAGAAGCCTTCTCAAACATTGCAACTCCACTGAATAAATTATTAAAAGAAGATGTAGAATTTAAATGGACAGAAGCTCAACAAAAAGCATTCGATACACTAAAAAACAAATTGTGCGAAGAACCCTTATTACAACGACCTGATTTCACCAAACCCTTCATTTTAACAACCGATGCTTCTGGTTATGCAGTCGCAGGTACTTTATCCCAAGGAAAAATCGGTAAAGATAAGCCAATAGCATATGCATCACGATCTTTGAGCGACAGCGAACGAAAATTTGATACATACGAGAAAGAAGCTTTAGCAATTGTATTTTCCGTAACCCATTTCCGACCCTATTTATATGGAAGAAAATTCACCTTAGTAACCGATCATAAGCCATTAGTGTGGTTTCAAAATTGCAAAGATCCTTGTTCTCGCGTAACAAGGTGGAAATTAAAATTAGCAGAGTACGATTTTAACGCAATCTATAAAGCTGGTAAGATGAATGTGAATGCCGACGCTCTATCCAGAAATCCGACAGATAATAATGAAAAAACTAATGACACTGAAGTATTAATTGCAAAGCACATATATTTGAAAAATCCACAAGAAAGATTAAATCACGAAATAGAAAATCCCCAAGAAATATTAAATCAAGAAATACAAAATCCCCAAGAAATATTAAATCAAGGAATACGAACTCATAAAGAATTATCAAATCAAGAAATACGTAATCCAGAAGAATTATTGAATCCAGAAATAAAAAATCCACAAGAAATATTAAATCAAGAAGAAATAAAGAGCGAAATTACTGAAACTAAAATGAATGTTACTAACGTTGAACCAACTTCAAGTGGAAGCACAAGTTCAAGTTTTAACGTCATTTATTGCGAAAATGAAATCAATCCTATTAGAAGACAGTCCAAAAATCCAAGTTTTAAGACAAATAAGAAAAAATCTAAACAATTATCAATAAAGAAAAATTATCATCCTGCCTATGAGCATCTAATTAACGAATTTGAAGTAAGCATTCAAAATCCAGATGTAAAAACATTAAAGAAAATGAGTTCAATGATTACAAATCTTTTAAAAACCTTTGAAGAAAGAAATGAAATAATTAAATCAAATCAACAAGAAGAATCAAAATGGAATGCTACGTTAACAAGAGGTAAATCAAGAAATCAAAATTCAGAAATGCATGAAAATTATGAAGGAGAAAATAAAAAACTTGAAGAAAAACTCCAGGAAGAAGAATCACAAGAACAATTAGGAAATACATATTTAGAAATCAAAAAGCGAGGTAGACCACGTAAGGCTATGCTCGACTCACGTAATACAATCCCTGCTCTTGAAAATGAAAAGAGAGGAAACTTAACAAATGAAAATTAATTTATATTTGTTATTAATAAATGTTATTCTTAATATATAGTACCTAGGTACTATATATTAAGAATAACATTTTTTAATTCCTAATTTATTATACTAAAACAATATTAAGATACTATTACATTTGCTAATTTCATTATTGAAGTTTCTCCACAGTGGGAGTCTGTAACCCATACGTGGCGCATCCCCGGGTGGCGGATAGGGGAATGCTCGCTAAAAACAGAGGGTAGGGCTGAAATAGAATAGGCCCCGCGGACCAAACAGACTGGGTGAAGGACGCACCGAGAAAAAACCACGACCGCTTCCTGTTGCGGCCCTGTACCGAGGGTTTCTGCTGAATACGGTTACACTACTCAATAAGCAGTCGCAGGCAAGGGTCCAGGGATGGTCCCGAAGGAAAAACCTCCAAGCCAAGGCGTTAATCCACCGTGCCGAAGGCTGCATGACACCAGGGGTGTGGTGTCTCAAACGGTGTCTCTAGGATACCAGGTCGCCTTCTAGAGTATACAGACTTTACCCCCGCATGCGGGGCTCTGCGGGGGTGGATCTTTATTTCCCTAGCTACTCGTGGGAATTTAAATGGATGATGTACAAAATTTGAATCGAAGTGGATCTGAGGAGTCTGAGGGAGAGTCTGATGAAGTGTGGGCACTTGACATCACTCAGGGGGCTTATGTGGACGCGGTGAAAGGGATGAAGGAGGGTAAACAAATTTTTGCCGAGCTATCTGGTGTACTGTGCAAGATGCAGGAATTTAGCGATACCAGGCGAAATATGTTTAATCCTATTAAGAACGGACTGGAGGAGGCAATTGACCTAATGAATGAGCTGGCACGCAAATTGCGCGGCGGTTGCTAAAAAGATAAATAAAGCGGTGAAAGAAACCAGTCAAACGGGGACCCAGACAGAAGAAGCAATGGAAACTCCCGCTCGGAAGCGCGAACGAGAGTCCACCCTGAACCCCATCGAGGCAGGATCTTCTAAACCGAAGAAAAAGAAGCCAAGGACGCACGCTGCAACAGCAGCGTCCTCGACCCCGAAGAAGACAGACGGAGAGGACAGGCCTGACATTAACATCAGGGAGCAGGCGAGGAAAAAGGTGCGGACACGAGCTCGACCCGAGGCGGTTCTTATCAAACCGGCCGAGGGTCTAAGCTATGCCGAGGTCCTCAAGGACCTCAAACAGAAGGTAAAACCGGACACCCTTGGTGTAAAAATCAAGGATGTCAGGCATACCAGAAATGGAGAGGTCCTTGTGCAGCTTGGAGCTGCAGCAGAGGGCAGGGCCGAATTTTCGGCTGGAGTGAGGGAGGCTGTTGGGTTGGGGGGTACTGTGCGCAAGCTCGTACCCTGTACCGAGATCGAGGTCCTGGACCTCGATCCAACAACGGAGGCCGGTGAAGTCGAAGCGGCCGTTAGAAGCCACTTCGGAAGTCGGGGTTCTGGAGGAGTGAAGGTCAGCCTCACGAGAAAACCCTTCAGGGGCAACCTGAAGGCTTTCGTGGAGCTGGACGAGGAACTGGCCGCGAAGTTGGTACGCACAGGACATCTGAAGGTGGGGTGGGTGTCCTGTCGTGTGCATAAAAAGGCGGAAAGGGTTCGGTGCTACCGCTGCCTGGGCTTCGGCCATATGGCAGCGGGTTGCGATGGCTCAGACCGCTCGAGGTCATGTTGGAGATGTGGCAAAGAGGGCCATAGGGCTGCGGCGTACGAAAGTTCGCCGCAGTGCTACCTCTGCGTCACAAACGAAGATAAGCCCCGGACAGACCATCGTCCCGGGACAATGAGGTGTAGGGCGTTCCGAGAGGCAACCTTGTCGAGGAAGCCTCAAGGACGCGCTACCTAGACGAACAATACCCAACCAGGATGCCGAAGGCCGACGAGCCCGTTGTGCGGTACCACCACACTACTGAGGACGATGCGTGCATCCTGGTTGGATGATGATCGGAAGAATGCCAAGCTGGCGCTCAAAAGTGGAAGTTGAAGCACGACTTAATGGCCTTACCCCCATGTCCTTGAAGTAATGCGAAAGCGGTTCCGAGGACTTGGGTTGGCGGGAAGAGGTGGTGAGTTTAGTGGGTATTACCGTTTTTAGGTCGAGTCCCACACTCAGTGCGTAAATGCATTCTCACCTCCTCTACAAAAAAAAAAAAAAAACAAAAAAAAAAAAAAAAAATATTGAAGTTTCTGGAATATTTTTATATTATAATTTTTTCCTGTTACATTTTTTATTATAATATTTCGTTTTCTCTTAGGATTTTTATTTTGTCAATAGAGTTCTAACTTCCAATTTATTATAAAATTAATTTATATTTGTTATTAATAAATGTTATTCTTAATATATAGTACCTAGGTTTCAATTTTCTACTCTCAGTTTATTATAAAATTAATTTATATTTGTTATTATTAAATGTTATTCTTAATATATAGTAACTAGGTACTATATATTAAGAATAACATTTATTAATAACAAATATAAATTAATTTTATAATAAATTGGAAGTCAGAACCCTATTGACAAAATAAAAAAAGAATGACTAATGTTTATGATTTTAGTTTCTTCATTAAATTTTTTCCAGTGCAATATTATTTAATTCAAATGATATAAAGCAAAATGTGCATCATTAACTTGTGCAATCTTTGAAGTGAGTCAAGTCAGAAGTGAGAAAAAGGCTCTATTATAACCATTTGAATCCACTTTTGGGTTCATTTAGAAACCATTTACCATTTTGGGTTCCTTTTCAGCAAGAGAGGTTCCTTTTTGTTGCAGCTCCTTTAGAACCAAAAATTGGTTCTAATAGAAACCCCAGTTTTTTCTGAGATTCCCATAAAAGTCAGTACGAGGGAGGTTTTCGGAGCACACAGAACAAAAATTTGGGTTCAAAATGAAAAAATTCCACGGCACGAGGGGGATTGTTGGAGCGTGCAGAACACAAGTTTGGTGCGTAGAAATACACAAATTCCACAATGTGACCAAAAATTAAAATTTTGTTATAAAATTGGTAGATTTATGGTAAAATTTTTTAGTTACGAGTGAAATTGTGGAATTTTTGTATTTCTACCCCAAATTTGCGTTCTGTCCTCCGAAAATCCACCTCCTACTGACTTTCATGGAAATCTACCAATTTATTAAAATTCTTTAATTTCTGGTAAAATTGCTGAATTTTGAGCAAAATTGTGGAAATTTTTGTTTACCCTAAATT
This sequence comes from Andricus quercusramuli, assembly GCA_932178445.1. Lineage (NCBI taxonomy): Eukaryota > Metazoa > Arthropoda > Insecta > Hymenoptera > Cynipidae > Andricus > Andricus quercusramuli. The sequence continues at coordinate 10,203 of CAKNXH010055312.1, forward strand.
TGTTTTTTCTGCTGCGAAAACCTTCCTCGTACTGACTTTAATTGTAATCTACCAAATAAATGAAATTCTTATTTTTTGGTAAAATCTTTGAATTCTGAGTGAAATAGTGCAATTTTTTTATTTTCACCCAAAATTTGTGTTCTGTGCTCTGAAACCCCCTTATACAGAATTTCATATAAATCTACTAATTTAATTACATTTTTAGTAAAATTGTGGCATTTTTTTATTTTGACCCCAAATTTGTGTTCTGTGCTCCGAAAACCCCCTCATCTTACTTTCATGGGGATCTTCTGAATGAATAATAATTTTTAATTCTTGGTTCTATGATTTCCTTGAAAAAGGACCTAGAGGCGTGCAGAACCAAGAGACGAGAAGATGCTAGAAAAGCAATTTCAGCACAGAATTATTTATAAGATTATCCGGCTCTCAACTATCACGAACTTGTAAGTATAGAATCTTTTTATGGTTTAATGTACAATGTAGGTACATCACACTCAATATTTTAATTTATCAAAATATTTGTTTTTTTTCAAGATATTTTTGGAGTTTTAATCTGTGATAGGATTAACTAAAGCAGTAATTAAAGACGATTTGTTTTCTGCATTGCCATTATAATGATGTCCTATTTTTTACCAGAAATGACGGATCTGGATTCTCTAACGAATGATCAAATGTCTCAAAATATTACTCAAACTAACTGATTATTTCAAACTTAACAAAAAATTCGCTGACACGTGCGACACTAGGCACATTGTATTTCTTTATAAAGAATATTTGTTTTTGAATACGAAATAAAAATTTTATATTTCCTGGATGGCACGTCAGTCTCAGCAACGGAACCTGAAGCTGACGAATCACCGCGTCTAATTGCAATCGGAAGCAACGATTTGGCCTATTTAAAATTTACAGTTTACGTTGATCAGAAAGCCATGTTTTGCGGTAATGCCATTGAGGCTCTTATTCAGATGTTTGCCTCCTATTGGTGTTTTGTTCTGTGAAAAAGTTTCTAAGGATTATCAAAAATACAAGAAGGTATGGATGGCATTAGAACAACTCAACTTGTTTTAAAGTGTTTGCGTATTTATTCGCATAAGACTTATAGATTGTATACATATATAAAATATGGATACCACATTTTTCGAATAAGATTGATTATTTTTATAATATTTATATTCGTTCCAAACGAATATTTATAATATGAATTACCGGCATGATACAAAAAGACTTACTAATATAAGTTTATATTTGTAGAAACTTTGTATAATATTAAATGTTATATATATTATAAAGTTTAAAGTGCGGTCACATTAAAAAAATATTAAATATTTGGAAAATTTGAGAAATACATTTTAGAAATTAAATCGAAGAGAAAACATTTTTATTCATATTCAATTGAAAGCAAAAACACAAGAACATGACAAAAAAGTTGGTTTATTAATAGGAAACTATAAAAACACTTTGTATTAATATTGATGAACAATCTTTTTTTGTTTTGTTCTAACCTATCCTTGCCCTGGATTTTAGTTTTAATTAAGACTTAATTGAAGCAATCAAGAAAGCTGATTTTTAAATTCACATTAGGTTTTGATTTAAGTCCATATTCTGCTTTGCGGTCGGAAAGTAGTCTATCGAGGGACTTAAGGCGCTTCGTCGAGCCTAGTTTTTAGCCCATGTATTCGTTTTGACATGAATCCCGCTAAACGGATGAATTGTTCAATGTAAGATTTGAACCACATAACCTGAAGGGTATAGTGCCTAACATGAATGGTTTTTTTTTTAAATGGTCTTCTTTTTGTGTTTTTTTAATTAATCGAAAATATGTTTTATTTCTGCGCCTATAAACGAGTAATCCGCCACCGGGAAAGTACCCCCGTTGAACCTAAAACAGGCGCTCTCCAAAGTATACAGAATTTGCGGTAATTCACCGTGACGGTTTTCGAGCATGCTGAACTCAGGAGGTCGCTCGTAAATCTTCCGCTCTTTCCATTGTTGCATCCTGAGACGATTCGAGCCGCTTGAACGAAATTGATAATTATTAAAATATCCATAAATTGAATTTTTATATGCTGCATTAGGTTCATTACATAATTACGAGACGATTAAAAAAAGATAGAAAAAAATCTGTTCACCCGTTCAATTTTTGTTGGGAGTTTTGGTAATGTTGCGTTTTATTCGAGATTACTTCAAATTTTATCAGCTAATTAAAATGTCATCGATTCGTGTTTTGCGCAATTTTCGATATTGTCACAGCATTCATTATCGGTGGGTGATTTACTTTGGTCTTTATCGAGAAAAAAAACCAGAGTCAAGGATGATTAATCAATTCATTGAATATTCAATTCGATTCATCGATTCTAATTGTTATCAACAAGTGATATTAACAAAATGTAAACATACACTGTAAAAAAAATTTCTGGTAATTTGACCACTTTCAGAGTAGGTCCGATTATTACCTACTCCCAAAGTAACGTTTTCACTGACATTAACAAATATTTACTTTTAATATGGATTTCAACTTTTGGGTTGTGTAAGTTTCCAGACAGATTCTGTAAAATTACAATGCGTTATAACCTGAAATGCGTAACCTGAAATATTCTTGTTTTTATTCAACATGGTAACTTTAGCATCTACATACAAAATGTGAATAATTCGTCTTTTTCCATACAAATTTTGTCGTTGAGAAACGTTGTACACAAAATATCACATCGAAAACACAATAATAATTGTCGAAGGCGACTCTTGAGTATCTGAGTTGCTCCGAGTTCTTCAGAGTTCTTTGAACATGAGCAAAATATCTTTGACACGAGGCATAAGGGGCAACTTTAAAACTTTACAATTACTTGTACTTATACTACGTTAAGAGCTGTGCAAGTTCCCGCGTTATCAATTCTCAAATTTCAAGACGTGAGATTACGTTGGAAAAAAGAATTTTTAACAATTTCTGTAATTTTACCAGCGTCAACAAAATCAACACTCTGAAAGTAGGTCCATTTATTACCTACTCTGAAAGTCACAGATTCACAAGCAGAAACTTTATTTCTACAACGCCTTGCTATAGTGTCAGTCTAAAAGTGGTAAAGTTACAAGATTGGTTGGAACTTCTGACATGCAAGTGGTATTCATCCCATAATCAAAGTAGTAAAATTGCACCAATTTTTTGTTGGTAATTTTACCATTCTATGTGGTACCATTTTTTAATTTTTTACAGTGTATACTAGAGAACTGAAATAATGAACACGGAGTATTCTTTTAATTGCTTGCAACTTCATGCTTATGAGAATTCTTCATTGTTTAAATTTTCTTCTACTACTAAATTGTCTTCTATCACATTTTAAAAGCTTTTGAAATGTGATGGAGAAAATAGAAAAGGGGAAAAAGGTTGCATTATTTTAATTGAATAGCTTTTAGAAAATAAAAAATAAGGTGCAAATACACTTACAATAAGAAATAGTTATTTTTAAATTTATTGAAAAAATAAAGTTTCTTGTTTCTTTTTTTAGAATTTAGCCGAAAAGTGAGGTAGTTTAGATGTATGTTTTTTAATTTTTAATCTTTTTCTTGCTCATTTCGCATAAAATTAGTCATGATAAAATAGATTTCTGTTCGGTCTTAATTGAAAAAAAAAAAAACTTTCGTCCTATGCAATTGGTATCCTTCGTGAAAAGAAAGACCAACTTTAGATCAAAGTATAGGCAGGTATATTCTTGTCCCGGCAGTTTGAACCCCCAATATTCCATCATTATTAGGCTCATCACGAGTCTAGATTGTAAAGGGGGCGCTCTTTCTTGTAAGTTTCAACAGAAAGAGATGACGAGATGGAGGGAGGGACAGAGTTCCGTAAATATAACGGCAACTGGTTGAAGCCTTCTAGATCTCGTAAATAATAATAAATCATCCCAGGTTCTTCGGGACTTTTAGGTATAGCTAGTCTGTTGATACAGACAGCTATCCTTGGTGTCTATTTCAATGCCCTAAAATTAATGCAGGGGTATAGGCTGAAAGGTAAAAGACTAGAAAAAGACCAAACGTGGTTTGAAACTGGTCTGAATGTGATCTAAAGTTGGTCTTTTTGGATTTCCCCCACCTAACTTGAAATACCTAATTTAGATATAATTTTTTTATTTTCAAAAAGCTATTTAAATGATAAAAACTTACGGTGAAAAATTATTTTTGTCTAAACTAATAAAAAAAAAAGTTTGGTCCCATGCAAATGGTATTATTGTTTGGCCCTTGGCGTGCGAACACCTCGGAGTCTTGGATTTCGCCCACCCAACATGAAATACCTAATTACGACTTTTTACGATCCTGAAGATCCTGAATTTCATTTGACAGGTTTAGGTTAGGTTTATACCGGCGTGTTTACATGATGTGCTTGCTATATAGTTAAAACTATAAACGGTTATAATTAATTCCTCATAAATGTTTTTTGGAAATTGTGCTTATTTTGTAAATGAAACTAGAATAAAATGAACACAGAAGCTCGGAGAAAATAAACAGCAAAATGGTTAAAAGTGAGAGTCAAAAATCGAACCCACCATACAAACTTTTAAAAGAAGAGGAAATATTAAAAAAAGAAAAAAAGCTAAGGCGGCAAGAGAATGGAGTAAAAAATTGATGAAAATGCCATTGAAAAGACTAAAGCTCGAATAAAGCCTCATCTAAGGTACAATTTTTGAGTACCTGGTTCAAAAAAACATAACCTTTAAATAACATACATAATTTATTATTATATTGGTAATTTGAAAAATATTTTTTCGATTTAATTCACTTATGAAAGTTATAAAAATCTGTAAATTTAGTGGATTTTGAAGAATTTATTCAAGAGAGGTGAGGTTTTTCGTAGGGTTTACAAGATTTGAAGAGATTTGAAATTATTTTTTTCAAATTCAACCTGAATTCTTATCAATTTATCCTGCATTTTTTTAATTCTTTGGAATTCTTTTGAATTTTCAAAATTCACTCACTTCTACTTAATTTGATGGATTTTTTTGAATTTTTTAAAGTTCTTATTTAATTGATCCTGGGATCAATTGATAATTAAATAATGATAGGATTTGAAATATTTTAAAGTATTTTTTCAAATTCCTTGGCATTTTCAAGATCTTTGAAATATTTCAAAAGATTTAAAAGGATTTCAAATATTTGAGGTTATTTTAAAAGACTCCCAGCAAAAAAGAATTCATACGTATTGGGGCGAATTAACATTTTTGTAATGCGCGTGAATCCCGTTTTCTGATTCGTTCGAACGCATTGAGACGCATTTAGATGAATTGAGACAGCGCGAATTGAATGCGTGTGAATTCGTATGAA
>CAKNXH010055313.1:4665-19279 GCA_932178445.1 Andricus quercusramuli
TAAATTTTCAACCAAAAATAAGAAATATTTAAAATTACAAACAAGAAAATTATATTTAAAACGAAAAAGAAACGAATCAGTTTGTACAACATACATGAATTTTCAAACATAAAAGATCAATTTTTAATTTAGAATGTAAATTTTCAACCAAAAATGCGAAATATTTAAAAATTTCAAACAAGAAAATTATATTTAAAACGAAAAAGAAACGAATCAGATTGCACAACATGCATGAATTTTCAAACATAAAAGATCAATTTTTAACTTAAAATATGAATTTCCAACCAAAAATAAAAAATATTTAAAATTGCAAAGGAACAAATTATATTCAAAACTAAAAATAAACGAATCAGTTTATACAAAATACATGAATTTTTAAACATAAAAGATCAAATTTTAATTTAAAACATAAATTTTCAACCAAAAATAAGAAATATTTAAAATTACAAACAAGAAAATTATATTTAAAACGAAAAAATGAACAAATTTTCAGTAAAATAGTTAGATTTTCAACTAAAAAGTTGATTTTTTAACCAAAACAATATACTTTCTACCAAAAGAGACTAATTAAAAAAAACATAAACTTGATACTAGAAAACATCAATTTTTAATTTAAAATATCAAATTTTCAACTAAAAGTTAAATACATTCCAACACATATTCTGGATTTGGAAAAAAGATAATAATTAACCGATATAACTTCCATATCGTTCATTACGATTTTATTACGAAATTCACTGAGTCCTGAAGATTAATTTAAAAATTAATAAATTTGTCTTTAATTTTTATGCAAAAAGATAATATTACATAAATCCGATGAAGAATTTGTTTTTACTTTCATCAAAACTAATATTTAATAAGTTAAAATATGCATTCAACTCACCTTTGTTTTTGAAAATTTTCCGTTGGCGTCGGCTTGGTTTTCTTCTTCTTGCTTCCGGCTTCTTGAATCGTTTGCTTTGCTTGTTCTATTCACTACTGGGGAGAAAATAAGAGTGAGCGACTCAGAGACGTTGAGTCCATAACTCCATAGCTTACCATTCCATAATAATGCGCATAAATACACTGCTTGTGATTGGTTAAATGATCACGCTAGCACGCGCTAGTTACGAGATTCAAGCGATGCCAACCGAATGGACCAATCAAAACACAAGTTTCGAAATCTAAAACTTTTAGTGACCAATAAGCGATAGAACAAAAACATCGATACCCAACATCGAAGAAGGAACATCGATGTATCGAAAACATCGAAGTCGAAACATCGATGTCAAAAACATCGACATCGAAAGCGAAACATCGATGTTTCGATGTTTTTCGATGTCGATGTCCCATCACTACTCTTGGGCACGCCTTACCGGCTCTAAGATTGTATCTGCCTTGTTCTTTATTATTTACCTGTGATATTTATTTTATTATTTGTGCTAATGCTGGGCACGCCAATCCAGGCTCCAGCCATTTTTCACTCTATAGGTTACGTTTCTCTGGGTGCACGACACCCTTAGATATTTATTATTGTGTATTATCGGGGCACGCTGAATCAGGCTCCCGGCATTTTTGATTTTTTATCTTTTGTTTGTTATCGGGGCACGCTGAATCAGGCTCCCGGCATTTTTTTTTTTATCTTTTGTTTGTTGTTGGGGTACGCTGAACCAGGCTCCCGGCATTTTATAGTTTTCAGGCTGTATTCTGGGCATGCCATCATAGGCTCCAGCTCTCTTTTTTAGTTCTTATATCAATTCGGGTACGCTGCATTAGGCTCCGGAGATAGGTATTTTTATGGCGATAGAAAATGGCGCGTAATAAAGGTTATCCGCTGTATGAAATGTTTAAGGAGTAAGTTTATACTCTCCGTAATACTACGTGAAATGTACGGGTTTAATATGATGTAAAATATTAGCTCTCTAGGAGAAGGGAGATCGAAATCACGAAGCTTATTCGAATAAGATGAATCTCATCAAGACTGAATAGTATGTAAAATAGCGACTGATTTTTGTACCAACTTGCAACAGATTATATTTTTGAATAAAACACTGTTTTCTTTTGTTAGTTAAATTGTGTATATTTCATTAATCTACTCCTTTCTGGGTCCAACTTAATATTACCAGGGCTTAGGGCTAGGTAATAATTATATAGTTAAAAACGAACTCTCTCAATTTAATATGCAAGCATGCACAACAAGGTCCTTATAAACATATAAGGTTCAGAGTCGTTACAAACATTACATATAATAACACTTTCTTATAAATCCCGAAAAACTCACATTTATTATTCTGATTCAAAAGCAATGAATTAGAATAATTTATAAAACACAAGAAGGAAAATCTCAGATATTTAAATTCTTTTGACTCAAGCGCAAATTGTTCTGTCTCCAATGACAGGTAGGCGAAGATAATTGAAGCTTCTTCCTCGAGGAGGGTCGAGTTAGAAGTCCTTGGTACCGATATCGGGATCGATATTTATAAGGTGCATTGGTCCCACGCTACCCCTACTTATCAGCTGATGGCGCGCGCAATCGATCGTATGATCGGATGATTTCTTGAATCCTCCCCTCGTTACACCTGCTTGTCCACTTATGAGTCAGAGGCGTACCGATACAAATATTCGCCCGTGAATTTATAATTTCATTATAATTATGAACATAGAACGTACCGTCTCAATGCCACCCTAAACGGATAAAGCTTTTATCTTTTAAAAGATCTATGCGTTTAAAAAAAATAATTTTATTTCAGGAATTTGTGAGTGATCTTATATTACTAACAACGTAAAAGCTTGGTAATTAAATACATTTTTTTTTTAGAATTTTTTTCTGTCATTTTTCTTTTGTTGAGAAAAGTTTTCGAACATTTTTTAGGGGAAATAGCATATCGATCTTAGCGACTTATATGTACATAACGATTAATGCCCCCCTAAACGAATGCGTTAAATGAAATTTAATTCATTCGTTTATCGCTCGAAGTAGTGTGTATTTCAGAGGGTATATAAATAAATATAAGAACCTGTATAACTAATTATACTGATCTATAATTCAGAAATAATAAGAAAAGAAATTCACCAGTGACAAAAAATATCAATAAAATTTTGTAAATTTAAAAAAAATTTTTTTTAAAATGGCTTTTTGTATGTAGGAAAATGGAAAAACTTAGTAGGAGTACTTTCTACATTTCCCATTCATTTAGGACAAAATCTGGAGAGAGGTAATGAGAATATTCTATTTTATTAATCTCGTTGATTATTCCGAGATGGAATTCCCCCTCGTAGGTGCCTCCTAGTTCCAAATTTCTCATGCGTAAGCAGTGTTTTATTTCATTGATGACTCTTTTTTTCCATCTGTCTTCAATGAATATTTTGCTCATAGATTTTGAGATGTTGAGGAGGTTGGTGTCTAAATTGTTTTCCTTGTTTTTTTTTGATGATGATACTTTTTATTTTCCTTTGTTCCCTTTTTCGTTGATTTTTATATATCATTGTATTTCTCCCTTTTTTCAGTTTCGTAATATTTTCCTTCTTTTTTTCGAAATCTCTTGTCCCATGGAAGCCAGAAGATTAGGGTTGTTGTTTTTCTCAATTATGGGTTTTTTGTTTCGTTGTTTTAATTTGTTTGATTCCATCAAGAATTCCATATATATTTTGCTCAATTCCGCTGAGTCTCCCAGCTCTACTTTTTCAATGTTTATTATTGTTCGTTTTACAGGAACTGGAGAATGGTTGGATAAAGTGACCCAAGGTAATTTTGAAGGATATAAAATTTTGATCGGTTGGATATCTTCCGGAAATTCTTCAAGATTTTTTGCATACTCTGTATCTGATTTATTTTAGAGTTTCGCTGCCTCTTTGATTGTTATTTCCTTTTTCCTCAAATTTTTCGTTGCCCGAGTTCTTTCAGGTCTTTGGTTAGGTTTGGATTTGACGGATTTTTTGAATTTTTTGAGAAATTGCCTTTCAATAAACAATTTGTCTTTTTTTCTTTTTGCGGGGTTCATCTATACCTCTCATAAGGGACCGGTTGCATTTATTTTTAAATTCCACTGCCTGATTCGAAATATTTTTCATACGATGGATGCGATTGTTTGATATCCTTACATTTTTCTCATCTAGCAGAAGTATCATTTACTCTTGAGGAGCTTGGGTGCCTCTGTCTTCGAAAATTTTCGTTTCTGAAAGATCTGGTCTTACGCGTGTCATCTGTCAACAAATCAAATATCCCCAAATCTAAATTTTAATTCCTGAATCGCGGCGGGTTTTTTTTTACACCTATATCCCTTGTTCCGGACGAAATGTCTTATTCTACTTGGGTGACTCCTTTTCTCAAATTAAATTCTCATTTTTATGAGACAAAATGAATAAAATTCAAATAAATAAGAGGATCTTTTCTTCCTTCTTTCATAAGAAAAAATAAGAAATTATATGGGTCCAGGAGATCCTAAGTAGGTGCATTTTTTCATGCTTAATTTATTTAAAATAATAGACCAGTATAATCTATAAATAATTAAGACAAATTCCTGTCTATATTTTTCTTTTCATTGTGAAGAAAACTGTGACACATGTTATACACAAATTGCATGCTTTAACATGCTTTCAATTAATTTTCAAAATTCTTGGGTATAATGAATTTCACTATAATAAGAGTATTAAACATTTTTTTTTTGGGGGGGTTTTTTATTTTAATTTTATTCGTTAAAGAATTCTTTTTCTGCTTTACCTTGATTTTTCGTGTGATTATAATCCTAATTTCCTTGAATTGTGGTGATTTCTCGTCACTCACAATTTTTTGGCACTTATTTATAATTTATTTTTAAACTTATGTTTAATGTTGTTTGTAAAAATTAGAAATAAAATGGAGTAGAACTTTCCGTTCCCTGAGAATGCCGGGATCGAACTAATCGATTTTCCAATTACAGTAAATCTATCCATAGTATTGGAAATATTTATGCTTATTCCAGTTTGAGGTTACTCACAGAGAGCAGTTACATTGCGCAATTGCTTCTATTTATTTATGTTTCTGAACTCTTATTTCTTTTTCGCGATTCAAGAAATATTTATACAGAATTATTTATTTTAAATAATTCTTTCCTTATATCCTTTTAAATCTTGAGTATAGTACATAACCTTTTCTTCTAATTCTCTGGGGTCCCATAAAGTAAAAGTCCCTGGTGTGACCTGCTTTTTTAAAACGTAAGGCCCATCATAAATTTGTAAAAATTTTGCCAAAATTTTATTATCCTTGTCAGATTTATTTAGTAATTTTAGGAGAACCTGATCGCCTTCTTCAAATTTAATTATTTGATGAGTTTTATTAAATGCTTCGGCACGTTTTTTACCCTTTTTTAAGATATTCTCGTGTACCATCTCGATTTTTCGTTCAAATTCTGGATCAGGTGGTTTTGGAAGGAATCTAAGCCAATTTTCCCATGTTCGTTTTGGTTTAACCTTCAGATGGATTTCTATTGGCGTAAATTCGGTTGTATCATGATGTGTTTCGTTCATGCATGATTCTATAACGCGAACCTATTTTCACCATGCGCTATGGTTTTCTTTCATCAAAGACCGAAAAAATCTGGAAAGTTCTCTATGGATTCTTTCTACAATATTACTTCGGGAGTGACGAATTGAAGAGAAAACTACCTGTATGTTTTCTTCTTTTAATTTATTTTCCCATATATCTGAGGTAAATTGCATGCCATGATCAGTAATGATCCTATTCGGTTTCCCATATTTTGGAATATGATCATTAAAGATTTTATTGATTGCTGCTTTAGTTGTCATTCGTCTTAAAGGATAAAGACATACGAATTTACTAAACGCATCAATCGTCGATAATATGTATTTAAATCCCCCTTTTGATGCGGGTAAGGGACCATAAAAATCAATCGATAAGATTCCTCCCGGTTTCGTAGGTGTATAGTTATTCATTTCCGCGTAGCTCGTTTGATTTGTTACCTTGTTTTTCTGACATGAGTCACAACTCGATAATCTCTGTCTAATAGTTTTTGCTAAACGTGGATAATAAAAATTTTCGTGTAGCATTCTAAATACTTTTTGAGGACCTATATGACCATAAAACTCATGACATTCATCTATTACGTCATGTATGATGCTTTTAGTTAGATATAGTTTCTTTACACCCCCAGCAATGAAGTGTACAAGTTCTCCATGTGCCTAAAATCTTTTAGTTTTACCCTCATTAATTGCTTTTACGCATTGTTGCAATATAGGGTCCTCTTTTTGCTCTTTAGCAATATTTTTTAAACGCTTCCGAAGTTCTGATGAAGGTCGTTTTGCTAAAGTGTAAGGAAAAATTTTCCCTTCATTAATATCAAATGGGTATCCTAATTCTGTTGTGGGTATTCTACTTAAGGTATCAGCTATTATATTATTTTTCCCCTCGCAATATTCTATTGTGAATTGATAATCTTGTGTTGCTAAGATCCATCGAGTTAATCTGCCACTATTTAATTTACAAGTTTTTAGAAACGTTAACGCTTTGTGATCAGTTCGTATTATTAATTTAGCGCCTAACACGTACCATATAAATTTAATTAGTGCCCACACAATAGCTAATAGTTCTTTTTCTGTCGTATAATACGATAATTCGGATCCCTTTAAAGTGCGACTAGCAAAAGAAATGGGTGTGTGTTCATTATTTGTATCAATTTGATAAAGGACTGCTCCTAGTGCTCGATCGCTTGTATCAGTTTGTAAATAGAACGGTTTATTTAAATCTGGATACGATAAAATAGTAAATTCGCAAAATAGCGCTTTGACTTTCTTGAATGCATCGTCTGTTTTTAAGTTCCATATCCATTTAGCCCCTATGCGCAATAAATTTAAAAGTGGTGCTATTTCTTGTGCGTGTTCTCTAGTAAATTTTGTATAAAAATTTATCACGCCTAAAAATCCGCGTAATTCTTTTAAATTGCGAGGTTTTGGAAATTCATGAATTGCTTTATTTTTCTCAGGGTCTGGTTTAATTCCAAGTGGCGTCAGAATATGACCTAAAAATTTGACTTCTGGTCGGAAAAATGCGACTTTTCAAAACTTACAGTAATATTATTATCTTCTATAGACGTTGGAATAATAATTCTAAATGTTCTAGATGCTGTGACGTATTTAGTGACGTACATAACATATCATCAATAAATGTAGTAAAGAAATTTCCTAATCCATTTAGAACAAAATCCAAACCTCTAACTAACGCAGCTGTACTTGTTTTCAAACCGAAAGGTGTGACGCAAAATTCATAAGATTTTCCCTCGTATAAGAATGCTGTATATTTCATGGACTCAGGATTCAATGGTACCTGCCAAAAGCTACTAGTTAAGTCCAAAGTCGACATTACTTGAGTTCCTGCACATCTTTGAAATAAAACTTCAGTTGGCTCTGCACATTCGTAATCATTAACCATAATTTCGTTTAATTTCCTAGCGTCTAAACAAAGTCTAATCGTACCGTCCTTTTTAATTCTGACCACTAATGGGTTTATATACGCGCTGTTTGACCTTCGAATCATCCCCATTTCTATAAGCTTTTTAATTTCATTTGCTACTTTGTCGCGTACGAACATGGGTATCGGATAAGTTCGTGATATAAAAGGTCTTTTATCATCTATTTTAGGATGGTGTTCATATATCGAGATCCTACCTGGTTTCCGAGGAAATATATTTTTATAACGGGATATAAGTTTGTAGAATCGCTCTTTTTCTAATACACTTAATAAACCACAATGCGCTACTTTTTCTGTAATTTGTTCATCAGTTAATGTATATTCATCCTGGGCATTATCATAAGTTTCAATTGTATTAATTTCCTTTATAACATTTGGGAAATTTTCTTCGGTTTCTAAATATTTGCCTAAACATTCTATGTATCTTTCTTTTTGGACATTTTCCGCATCCATTATTATGCGAATTCTTTTCACATCTTCTTCTAACAATTTTATTTTAATCGATTTATTTTTATCCTTCAATTCAATTATATTATCTTCGAAATCTATTTTACTTTTTAATCTCTTTAATAAATCCACTCCGAAGATACATTCTTTATTTAGCCTAGGCACGATCAGAAAAACGTAAGAACCTTCCCAGTCGCCCATTTTTAATTTTTCATAAATTTGATGCTTTAATTTTACAGGTCTTGCCCCCGTTGCACCAACAATTGTGGTTCCTACAATTGGCAAAAGTTCGCATTGTTTGAAAATATTATGATTATTTTCATAAAAGGTCTCAGAAATACAAGTTACTTCGCTACCTGTATCTATTAATGCATTTGTTTCTATGTCCTCGAGATTTAAAATCATTATTGGACACTTATCTAATTCTTTATCAACAGTATTATCATCGTTTTCTAAAAGTTCACCCCTCATATCTAAAGGTAGAGGCTTTTTAAAATATTTTGGCCCCGGATTTGCCTCTATCGTTTTACTCTCTACTGACCCGAGGCATATGCGTTTCCCTGATTAAAATAAAATTCATCGCGTTTATCTATATTTTCAACGACTTCTATAACTCTAGTTTGCTTAGTTATATTATTTTGCGGCAGACTATTTTGCTGATTATTATAAGCACCTCTTTTTATTTGTAATTGATCATTCGTATCTTCAGATGAGGTAACTTGATTTGCATAATTAGGATTTCGTTTGTAAACATTATCTTCTACTCGTCCATTCACATAATTTTGCTGAGATGTATTTCTATTGTTTAGATCGCGGAAGTTATAGTTATTTTGAAAACCGGTTGGCTGCTGATAACGCCTTTGAGATTGATAATTATATGGAGCTTTATTTCGATCATTATAATCTGGATATGAATCATGATTTTGCGAATCAAAATTTGATCGATTTTGATTATTAAAAGAATTGTCTCTTTGATTAGCGCTGTTATTTGGATTGAAATATCCTTGATTTTGATAATTTTGACGTTTATAATTATTATTTGCCCGTCTTGAATAATAATAATTATTTCTGGATCGATTATTATCTTGTCTCATGTATCGATCATTATTTTGATATCGAGTTGGATAATTGGATTCAAAGCGTGAATTACCAAAATCTTCATTCTCACGATCTAGGAATCCTTCTTGATTTTGATACGAATTTTGAAACTTATTTCCGTCTCCCCTATTGTTTCTCATATTTCTATTATTTCGATTAAATCTACCAAAATCATTTTGCTGATAAACGCTGTTTTTACGAGGATCATGACCTCCCATACAATTTATTGAGCCTGCTTGATCGAAAGTTTCTAATAATTCGATAAATTTATCAAAAGTTTTGATATCCAGTTATTATCGATTTTATTTAAAATGATAATAATTTGAGCATTTCCGCATTCTTATTTCTATTTACTTTCATTATCTCTTTCTTAATTTGAATGAGTTAGATAGATAAACGTTTATTTTTCAGTCTGCTGGCCTTAAAAAATTGACTTGCTTACACTTCCATTTTTACAGAATTTTCTTAAAAGTAACCCTTAAAGACTAACATCCATCCATTCCTTATCTCTAAGTCGCACGCTTTCATCGCCTTGCCTTCCTCGCTTCGCCTCGCCTCGCACGCATGTCCCTACTTTTTCGCATTGCCTCGCTTGCCAACCTCTGTTTTCGCTCTAATACCTACTACTTATCTACTATTTACAATATTTACATGTTACTTATATCTACTTCCTCTCCTATTTACAATCTTTCCGTCTTCATTCCTCTTCCTCCTTCCTTCTCTTCATCTCCATCTTACCCAACACTCCCTTCACCCATGCTACTGCTCTTTTTTCCCCCTTTTCATGCAACAATGCCTCCATGCTTATCTCATTTCTTTCCACCTCCACGCACTCCTCCAACCAGTGCTCCACTCTTGCATCCCCCTTTCCACACAGTTCACATATCCTATTCTCCCGAGGGAGCCAGAACCTATTGAAACCCTCTAATTTGAATGAGTTGACGGGTATATAATGGTTCACCTGTGCCATCGTCTAGACTGAAGTGATTTATGGCTCTCTATTATTTTCCCGAAACCGAATGCGCCGGACAGAGAGTGACCTTACGCAATCACTCTACTTTAATTTCCTCGAGTGTCCCACCAGGCAGGTATCAGTTGTTACATTATCGTTTTTGCAACACCCACCTCTAAAGTTGACGTTTGCATGCATGTAGATGGTGCCTAAAGGACCTTATTTGAGCATACTGTACGTGGAAAAATTTTCGCGCATGCGCAGTTTAAAGATGGCTTACTTCAGACACTGGTGAAAAAGCTGCGCATGCGCACATTCGAGATGAGGTACTTCAGACACTAGCGAAGATAACTTTAAACACTGGTGTTGGTATCTTCTTGAAATAATTTTACATTCAACTTGAACAAATGTTTTAATGATTGAAGTTTTGTTTTTAGAGTTTCGTACCCCCCCCCCCCTGGAGGCAAAAAAGCATAAGCGCTGACATTTTTTTTCAATAATTTTTTTCCAAAAAATTTTTTTCAAGAAATTTTTTTTTTCAAAATTTTTTTTCACAAAATTTTGTTTTCGAAAATTTTTGTTCTCAAACATTTTTTTCCCGACAATTTTTTTTCTCAAACATTTTTTTTTTCACGAAATTTATTTGCACACAATTTTTTTCAGAACATTTTTTTTCAACAATTTTTTTTTTTCAAAAATTGAAAAAAAAAATTTTTTATTCCTTTACTCGACTCTATGCAATATGAAATTAGTATTTTCCGTTACCACCTCCTAACAACTTTTTCGGACGGGCGTTGCAAAAAATAGCGTGTGATACACGTGCGCCTAGGTGATTAGTAACTCGTGTGATTGCATCATTCGCCTGCGGTTCGAAGCACTCGTCTATGTTTTCGGACTCGCTTCGCTTGTGCGCTAACCATCGGCTCATGCTTCGAGCCTCCGGCTTATGCTGCAAAATTCACACTCGCACACAATCACCTATTTTACCCACTTGTATCACAAATAACTATTCTCTAACCGGGGATCAATTTAGTGTTCATCAGTAATTTGAATTTAATTATAATTGCACTGGGCTGATTTGAGTTCAAGATCTTAATTTCACTAAAAATTATACTAATTTTTAGTAATGGTCGTGTTGCATTTTAAACTTATCTCAAAGATATTTATTTTCATTTGAGTGATTCGTTCAATTTGCGTTTACTTTTTCCTGTTCAGTAAATTGTAACCAACAATATAAGTTGATTCCAATACTGATAGGACGTTAAAACTAGCCCTAAACATTTATAACTAAACTTGATGATTCAATGGACAACAATGTAGAATTGTAGATTCACTCAAGGGAGAGATGATTGCGTAATTACGTGATAATTTTAAGGTATTTTAATGGATCTTTCTAGTAAGATCTATTTGAGATCAATGCACATAATTTATCACTAGTTTTGTGCTTTCATCGCACAACGAGGTCCTTATTGTCAAATAGGGTGCAGGGTCGTTACGAGAAATCACAATTTTGAATTTAATTAAATTTTTATCATTGTACTTTTTAGACTCTCTTCCATTTTCCTTATTTTGCTTTGTTTATGAATTCCAAGCTCTAGTCGCACAACGAGGTCCTCATTGTTACATAAGGTGCAGGGTCGTTACGAGGAGTGCTATTCTAATTTTTTTTTGTTATTTAATCCTACTCGCACAACGAGGTTCTTATTATTTAATAAGGTGCAGGGTCGTTACGAGAGATTCAATTTTATTTATGTTTAAACTCACTCGCACGACAAGGTACTAATGGTTAAATCAGGTTCAGGGTCGTTACGAGGAGCCACATAATTTTAGTTTCTATTTAAATTAAAATAAGTTCCTAATCAACATTTAATATGCAAGCATGCACAACAAGGTCCTTATAAACATATAAGGTTCAGAGTCGTTACAAACATTACATATAATAACACTTTCTTATAAATCCCTAAAAACTCACATTTATTGTTCTGATTCAAAAGCAATGAATTAGAATAATTTATAAAACACAAGAAGGAAAATCTCAGATATTTAAATTCCTTTGACTCAAGTGCAAATTGTTCTGTCTCCAATGACAGGTAGGCGAAGCTAATTGAAGCTTCTTCCTCGAGGAGGGTCGAGTTAGAAGTCTTTGGTACTAGTGGCGGCTTAAGGGGAGGCGGTGGGGGCGATCCGCACCGGGTGCCAGGCGTCAAGGGGTGCCAATAAGGGACAATAAGGCTTACAATGTGGTTACCAGGGACTGGCTTCTAGAAAAAAAAAAAAAGGTCATCGAAGTAGGAATCGGTGGAGAAGCCGCCCCGGGTGCCAGCCCATGCTACGCCGCCACTGCTTGGTATCGATATCGGGATCGATATTTATAAGGTGCATTGGTCCCACGCTACCCCTACTTATCAGCTGATGGCTATTTGCGTATGTTTACTTTAACTGGCGACAGCGGCTTTCTGGGCGACATATTTTCACTATGTGCTTCTTAGAATTTACATCGAGATTGTGAGATCACCATGGTTCAATCGTAGAGGACTAGAGGGGTTCGATTTGGGGATCATTACGAAGAGTGGCGGGAATGACGTATGTTAATGATGTGATATGATTGGCTGAAAGAGTGGTGAGCTGCCTGCGTCAGTGAAAAAGAGAAATGAGTAGGGTGAGCGGACAGAGATTTTGGAATATCGTGACGCGGCGAATGAGAGGATGAGAGCAGAATAACTCTTGATTTCTTTAGAGTAGGCACTTGTCGAGCAGCCTCTGAGTAAAAGTCTTTTAGATTTTTCTTATTTTGTTAATCCGGACGTAGCCTAACTTTGATTCCAAAAATATATACAACAGAAATTGTTTTACTTCAATTCAATGTTTCTTCATCCACGATCACATTATCTAGTACCTTCATTATTATAATTATTAATTTCCCGGTCCCATTTTAGTGATTTACAATCCATTGAACTCACCAATGAGACAACGAGCTGATAGTCCAAGAGCTCGTCCCGTAATGACTACGTTATAAAGTGCTCGCGGGAAACTTGGATTTATCGATTAATTAATAAATTTAAAGTCCAAATCCAAATTTCTGCTGCCAGAACACGCTTCGTTAGATAATGGCACTCGATGGAACATGACAGAACCCACAGTGGAACCTACGGGACATAGTGCTCGGGCAGATGCTATTCCAATGTATTCTTTGTGGCCTCGACAACGCCTGAGCACAATGGCAGACCGTCCCCTCGCTGCAGGTAAGTTGCGGCTCCAATCAAAGGTGCGCAACCTGTGTTAGGAATCTACGTCACATAGTGCTCGGGCAGAATTTGTTTTACGGGTTCTTTTCATTGCGAGCAACAATAAAATCCCAATGGCAGACCGATTCCTCCCTCCCGGCATGCCACAGGAACGGCGGAAGATGACCGCGGTGCCATCAATGAGAAAAAATCATATAGTGCTCGGACAGACTTTGTTCCTATCTATTCTTTGCGATATCAACATCGTATACTGATAGTCCGCTGCTATTCGATCAAACGATGTCGACAAGGTTGATCCTGGCTGAGCGCACAACTCTTTATATGTGTAAAAAAAAAGTTAAATGGTGCCCGCGCAGATTTGGCTCTAATGTATTTCTGTAGACATGAATATCGTGTAATGAGCAATGGCAGACATTTTTCGCACCGAAAACTTCTCTGATAGACGACGGCAATCGTGAACTTTATGCACCTCTATAACACGCAACCTGTCTTTTGTATCACAGCTGAATATTAATAATTCATAATTTTGCAACATATAAGTTTGTTTTATAATGAGAAGAGAAACTTCATTTTTTAATCAACTACCAAAAATTATATTTACAACATTTACATTGAGAATTTATTATCAACTATTGCGACATCACATTATTTTCCGACAAGCGCTCATTTGGTCAAGAAAAATAATACAATCAATTATAATTATAGTTGTAGTTTTAGTAATCAACCATGGATCGAAATAGTTATCTAAACATTAATTCATACGTAAACGATGATAATTCTCAAAAGAATGCGTGTGCTTGTAGTTAATAATTTAGAGTGATGTATTTGAAATATTGTATATTTATC
Organism: Andricus quercusramuli; assembly: GCA_932178445.1. Classification (NCBI taxonomy): domain Eukaryota; kingdom Metazoa; phylum Arthropoda; class Insecta; order Hymenoptera; family Cynipidae; genus Andricus; species Andricus quercusramuli. The sequence goes on from CAKNXH010055313.1 coordinate 18,695, forward strand.
CATCTTCATAATGGATTTTGTGAAATTCACCAGGCAACTAGCACTTGAAAGCAGAACGAATAGTAAAATATCTGCCCAGGGATGTGTTTGCTATAGCTGCAGCCTCCGGTCAAATCTGTAGTTCATTACCTTTGAAGGTACGTTTGGGGGCTGAGACTATTTGCGAAAAGCCGGCCCTGCTTGAGCAGGTCAAAATTTTCAATAAAAATTTTTGTCATCAGTCAGAATCGCTGCTCTCGGACTCTTCATTATCGCTGTCATGGTCTTCGCTATCATCATCTTCGCAGTCAGGTTCCCTTCCGGCATCGTCGTCCAGTGAGTTTTCCTCATTGATAGAATCATCGCCTGTTGATAAAAAAATCAGTTTAAAAAATCAGTTTATTATGATTTGATAAAGAGTGAAAAGCAAGTAAACATTAGGCAACCCCGCACCTTCTTGAGTAGCAACGTCTTGCATAACAATATCCTGAATTTTATCAGGCCATTGCGGTCCTTCAAACCAGCGGAAATCATACTTTGAGTCTTCTTTTGTCCATCCACATTCTTCTGGTTTTAATTCCGTAGGAATTTTTTTGTCCGCATTGC
>CAKNXH010055313.1:19679-35321 GCA_932178445.1 Andricus quercusramuli
CTTGATTAGTATCTTTGCTTGTCGATCGAGATTACAAACGGAATGAACGATTTTAGTATCAGCTTCTTCGTGCCTCGGTGATGTGAATAAAGGATTGATAGAGTACATAATTTCTTTTTGATTGACATGTACTTCATATTCATAACACAGATCGTAATTAATAAAGACTTTTTTACCATTAAAAAACTGGACCATTTCTGGCCTCTGGCAGTGTTCAATCAAAAACTCTACTAAAGCTCTCTTGAAATTAGTATTTTTCAATTCTACAGAGAAACTGCTAGAAAATCGCATTTCTGCGGCAATTTTGAATTGGCGAGTCGAAGGTGCACCACGTTTGTCTCGTTCTTGATCTTTAATAGATGGAGAGAAGTACTGATCGAATATTATATGGATTTCATGAGCAGGTAGCTTAGTAATTCTATTCAAAATATTTTTTGATAATTTATCATACGTTGATGAAGCTTCCCGTACTGTATACAAATAAAAAAATCCATCCATCAACATTACGTCATATACCGGGTTAATACTATCGATAACGTTGAGACCAACGATGGGAGTTGATAATGCACTTTTCGCAGTAGACAAAATCGATCCATCTAAATGACAAAAGCATGTAGGCACTGGTGTTAAAGGAAAAGTGAAAATTTTCTCAATATCAGCTTCATGCTTCATAGAAATCAGTAGTATTCTACCGAACAAATCCCTTTGCATTTTGATTGTCTTTTCCTTATCGTCGCGTTTGACAATCTGTTTTTTATTTGCAGATGCAAAGTTTAAGAATTTCGTTAATGCTATCCTTGATTCAAAACGATCTTTTGATAGTGAACATTCTGTTATAAATTTGTTTTTAAGTTGTTTACCAAGGTCGTTGACATTTATTAAGAACGATGCAATTTCGGTGAAACAGGTTTACCTGTACTAATATTGAAAAGTAATTCTTTGTCAAGCTGCGGGTCGACGGATTAACGTTTTCTCTAATTGTATTTAGTAATTTTTTGACTTTCTCATTACATTTCAAAATGTTATGAGGCTCAAGATCATGTGTTACGTCTGATGTATTTTTGACGCCCGCCTCTCGATAAGTATTTGATGTAACTGTCGTTCTAAAACACTCCGTTATAGACCACCTTTGACGAGCCTCATAATTATTTGTAAAACATGCTACACCACTAGACAATTTTCCCGCCTGCTTATTGAACGTTTATTCAAGACACAAGTCACTTGGCGATCTTGAGTATGGCTTATCAGTTCGTTTTACACCAAAATATCCCTTTTTCATTTGATATGCAATATATGGATGAGTTTTTTCAATGTTTAGAAGCTTATCCAAATACCACAGAATCCATCGACAATAATTCATTTGATTGAAAACGAAAAACAAGTCAGCTAATATGGAAATCATAAATTTGTACAATTCAAAATCTCCCATGCGTATACTTCGCGAAAAAGTTTGGTAATTGCTAACATGACCAATGTGCATTAAATAATATGTAGGGGTCAAGCCAAACTCGCCTTTCAAAGTTTTTTGGACGTACAATTCATATTTTTTTAGTACCTCATCAAGTTCTTCATTTTCTTGCAAATTGAAAAAAGTGTCGACAACCTTTTGTTTATGAAAATGCTTCATTCTGGTTTTTAGATTATTGCTCAGTTCTATATTTTCATTTGATAAAAAACTTTCAAAATGTAAAATTTGAAGAGTCAATGAAGCTATTGGGTGCAGTTTCCTACATCGATCAGTGACTCCAACTTTGGCATGTTGAGCTACTGCGCTTGCCCGGCGCAGCGGCCCTCATTGGTCGCTGTTGGCGCGCAATTTAAACCTGGTATAATTACCAATTATTGAAATTAAAGTAGATAATTATTATAAATTGCACATTGATAACAGAAATTACGTAATTTGCGATGTAAGGTTAGAAAATAATACTCATGCGTATATTTGGTTAATAATAGCATATTTTCTTTGAATTCAAAAGATAAATTTATATTTCGATAGAAAAGGGTTTCGTATTATTATTTTTCCTAACCTTAAATTACAAATTAGGTAATTTCTGATATTAATATGCAATTGACAATAATAATATACTTTAATTTCAAAAATTGTTAATTATACCCGGTTTAAATCGCGCGCCAACAGCGACCAATGAGGGCCGCTGCGCCGGCAAGCGCAGTAGCTCAACATGCCAAAGTTGGCGTCACTGACATCGATTGAAATGCTTTCCTGAAATAAAACCGTTTACTGATCCCGCGGCTAGTAATTCACATTCTACCATCATATGTGTTAAACCGCATTCGTCGATGAATTCTCCCGAAGCTTTAAAATATGACAATTCAATATGAAAATCACCAAGGTGAATGAATAACTTTTTATATTTTAATATTTGTTGCTCTTCTGGTTTTGAGTATTCAGTCTCTTGAATTTGAAAGGCAAGTTTAGCTATGGCCAAATCATACGTGACTTGTATTTCTGGTTGATTACACTCTTTTGCGATACGCCAACTTAAATTCATGGTCTCTGCTACGACACTAACGCTGGTGGGTGATTCATTCAAGGGATTTAAATATGATACTTTTTGCTTCAAACTGGAGTCACTAATAATTTTTGCGTTAAAACCAACCCACATCGGAGTTTGTGGTACTCCCAGAAAATACGAAAAAACCCAACAATAATCCAATTTTTTTGCGAAAAGATACCCTTTTTCATCAATGTTTCGTAAAGGATCATCAACTGGCAATAAATTTACTTTTAGTTTTCGTTTCCCGACGTATGGAGTACTTTCGTACACTATACCCTCATATCTACGTCTTTTTTTTGTGGGAGGTACATCCGAAACTTCAACATGTTCATCGGTTGAGAAGATATTACTGGAATCATCATTTAAATCCACATCCATGATTTCATTTTCTCTATCGATGACCATGTTTTAATTTACAGTAAGTATACCCATGTTTTCATTTTGAATTGGATCTGATGAACCCTGCTCAATCATTAATTGATCAATGTCATTTTTTATCACATTTTTTCATTGACATTGTCACCAAAATCGTGTTGCCATATTATACCGACTGTATCGTGCAATGTATTTTTTCCACTGAAAGTATCAACGTATCGATCAAAATTATCCCAAGCTACTGCGGTACAATATTCGGGTGAGAAATTGATGTTATCTGGGCAAACAGTAGATTTTTTAGATAAAGTATATGCTGCCTCCGTTTCTAAAGCCTCTATAATATGATAACTGCTACAATGGCCAAATTTATTAATAACTTCTACAACGCGTCGACAACTTGTTATATTTTTCAAAAGAATAGCTAGACTCATATATTTACTTGTTTTGATTTTCCCATGCGTAACATTATGAATGAAGTCATAGCACATAGACTTTACTTTCCTTGTTTTATCCGCGCTCCGAAGCGTTCTCAAATCATTGCCACAAAGAACCCATTGAGTTAAACTTTCTAAATCAGCTGGAATAATACATTCTCCCTCCATAATTTCAGCAGCAGTTATATCTTTAGGTAACGTCTTTTTCTCGAGTGACAAAATCTGTTGTCTTACAAATAAACCTATTTCTTGAATTTTTTGTCTTTTACTAATTCAGCAAATTCTGTACGGGATATATCACCTTTATTGCTACTAGGTACAACTTTTATTTTATCAACAGTTTTAATTTGAATATCAGCTTGAAAATGATTAACCAACTTATTTTCCATATGTTGACAGGTAAATAAAGTATCGAAACTTCCAAAAGTAGCTTGACATTCTTTTTCAAGATCTGCTCGATAGCAGTTTACAAGATATTGCAGTAAAAAAAGCCCTTGGTTTTTAATGACATGTTCTGTAACTAAAAAAATTATACTTTCGAATACCCGCTCGTGGATTTCTCTCTTATGATGCCACTCGCGTTTATCATTCGATTTATTAGCGAGAGTAGTATTTTTTAACAACCTTACTTGACATAATTTGTGAAAATAAATTGGATCATCGTCGCGCACATTATTCAAAAACTGTACAACCCGCTGGTTTTTTATTAACGCTGCGCTTGCTTTTATTTGTTCTTTTACTTTCGAACTAGTTGATTTGACTAGTTTTGTTTTCCTACTTTTATATGTCTGAATAAGCTTGAAACACAAACAACAATCATGTACGATTTCGTCACCGTTGTCATCGCTACTCTCATGCTCATTTTCATCTTCACCCGAATCATCAGCGCTATAAATTAAAAAGAAAAACGATTCGCTCCGATTAATATTCGTTTAATAGAAAATAAAATAATGTTAGAAGATTGCATGCCTCTACAACTTCGCAATGACGAATTTCGTTGTCATAAAAGGAACTTTACATCAATCATAATAATACATAATTTTTTCTAATGAATATTAATACCTCAAAATTGATATACACATTCTTGGGACGTTAATAAACAATGTAGTACTGAAATAGTATTTTGGAAAATTCATAACAGACTTTTATCGAATGAACTTACGCGGTTCGTCACTTTTAAGATTATAATTTTTTCTCTGTAAACAAAAATATTGATCGAATTTTGACAGAGACCACAGGAAACTAGGCTATTCCAGGAATACCTCCAAATTTTTTCGCTTCGATCCGTCAATAATTGTTTTATTGCGAGCGAAATGGACACGGGAAGCGTTATTTACCGCGCTGCGCCCACTTCGACTCGGCCCTGAGCTGAAGAACGACCTTAAATATTATCAGTTGAATGAAAACGCGGATAAATTTTTTTAAGGATTGTTCATGAGAAAACTAAATCAAATGTTGAGCAATATTGGATTCATTACGCGACTACAAATCATTACCATGTTTAAAAAACGTCAAAAAATTATTTTTGTGATTGCTACATGTTTCATCGAATGAAGAAGACTACGATAAATAAAAAATGTAAAAAAGATAATTTGAAAAATGTATTCGTTTTTTTTAAATCTATAGTAAGCGATTAGACAGCTATATTTATTTGATGTATTGTACACAAACCTTTCGCCGAGAGGAATATCGGGATCGTGTAGTGACTGATCGGAACTGGAACATACAAAAATTATTTTACTCAAATAGCAGAGTCTTTATAATAAAATTTAAACTGCATACATGTCAGTCGCTCACGAAGTTACACGTGCAGCTCTTGGTCCCCGCAATGTCATTATTTCTTACGTTTTTTTTTCAATAAATACAATCATAAATTGTCTAAATAACGACACACGATAAAAAAAATCTAGTCTAACTTGTCAAATGACTAACAAATGTTTCTCCGAATTTCGCATAAAGCTTATTGAGTTCAGTACATAACCACATTGATAACGCATCAATTGTCAGAAATCCGACAAAAAAATCTACAAATTTAATGGGTTTTCCGCGGTAAAATACTGCGTATTTTCTATAAAATTCAAATCCGCTTGGGATATTAGTCAATAATAATACTTCGTCCTAATCACGGTTTTAATACGAATGCTCTGTTTAGAAAATTACTTCGAAAATCAATGTTACATATATTATATATACAATACATGTAACATTAACTAACATAACGTATGGAGATCTTTTTTATAAAATGGAAAAATGAAATAATAGAATACTTCATAGCATGGAATCACGCGATTTTGAAATTCCGAAAGTGAGATCGCAAAATTATTATTATATATCATATAAATTTATAAATACCTTTCATTTATCGATGAATCACTCGATTGGTTCGTCTCACCAACGCTATGCAGAGACGTATCAGAAATTGATGTATCGGAAGTTGATTCGCGTCGGTTTGGTGAATATGCACGAGAAGCAATTCCTTCATAACATTTTATAGCCTCACTTCTTTGAACCTGTGCAATTTTGATGGCTGTAAAATCTTTATAACACTTGTTATGATATCCGACGTTTGGAGAGATTCGCGTCGTCAAACGAACATCGTTGTATTTGATTCTTAAAGTTTTTCGATAATGTAGTGACTTATGGCATTTCTCGAATGCTTCTTCTTTGAATGGTAAAACCTTATTGGCTATGTCATCCCCAACGGGTGAGATTTTGCCATAGCAATAACTTCTCAAAAAACACCGTAACTGTGGCTCCGGATTTTTGGGAGCCTCGCTACGTTTTACGGCATTTAAGGCAGGCGATGCCATTGCGGCGACACTGAGACGACACTCCACTAATTGTCGTTGTTTCACCTCGTCAGAAACAGACTGACAGATTTTCTGTCACTCGCCAGGTAAGATTATGATGTCTCCGGAAAATTTTGACCTGCTCAAGCAGGGCCGGCTTTTCGCAAATAGTCTCAGCCCCCAAACGTACCTTCAAAGGTAATGAACTACAGATTTGACCGGAGGCTGCAACTATAGCAAACACATCACTGGGCAGATATTTTACTATTCGTTCTGCTCTCAAGTGCTAGTTGCCTGGTGAATTTCACAAAATTTTGCAAATAGACAAACGGGTACGGTAAATGTAAAAAAATTATGAATAATTTATCACGTAATTGTGGCCGTTGAAAACTAATAATATATTATCACGTTCTTTTCTCCATTATGAAGATGGATAAATATACAATATTTCAAATACATCACTCTAAATTATTAACTACAAGCACACGCATTCTTTTGAGAATTATCATCGTTTACGTATGAATTAATGTTTAGATAACTATTTCGATCCATGGTTGATTACTAAAACTACAACTATAATTATAATTGATTGTATTATTTTTCTTGACCAAATGACCGCTTGTCGGAAAATAATGTGATGTCGCAATAGTTGATAATAAATTCTCAATGTGAATGTTGTAAATATAATTTTTGGTAGTTGATTAAAAAATGAAGTTTCTCTTCTCATTATAAAACAAACTTATATGTTGCAAAATTATGAATTATTAATATTCAGCTGTGATACAAAAGACAGATTGCGTGTTATAGAGGTACATAAAGTTTACGATTGCCGTCGTCTATCAGAGAAGTTTTCGGTGCGAAAAATGTCTGCCATTGCACATTACACGATATTCATGTCTACAGAAATACATCAGAGCCAAATCTGCGCGGGCACCATTTAACTTTTTTTTTACACATATAAAGAGTTGTGCGCTCGGCCAGGATCAACCTTGTCGACATCGTTTGATCGAATAGCAGCGGACTATCAGTCTGCCATTATCAGTATACGATGTTGATATCGCAAAGAATAGATAGGAACAAAGTCTGCCCGAGCATTATATGATTTTTTCTCATTGATGGCACCGCGGTCATGTTCCGCCGTTCCTGTGGCATGCCGGGAGGGAGGAATCGGTCTGCCATTGCGATTTTATTGTTGCTCGTAATGAAAAGAACCCGTAAAACCAATTCTGCCCGAGCACTATGTGACGTAGATTCCTAACACAGGTTGCGCACCTTTTATTGGAGCCGCAACTTACCTGCAGCGAGAGGACGGTCTGCCATTGTGCTCAGGCGTTGTCGAGGCCACAAAGAATACATTGGAATAGCATCTGCCCGAGTACTATGTCCCGTAGGTTCCACTGTGGGTTCTGTCATGTTCCATCGAGTGCCATTATCTAACGAAGCGTGTTCTGGCAGCAGAAATTTGGATTTGGACTTTAAATTTATTAATTAATCGATAAATCCAAGTTTCCCGCGAGCACTTTATAACGTAGCCATAACGGGACGAGCTCTTGGACTATGAGAGAACGAGGATTTCGGCCTGTTACAGCCGTAAAGACCAAGGAAAACTGCACTGTGGTGGGGGGTTGGGAGCAAGGTGCCGGGTTACTGTGATCCCCTCATGCCACCGAGTGCAAGATACGAAACTTGGACACGAAACTTGCCGATCACTCCCGAGCGCAAAAGTTGCAGTCAGGGTCTAGACGCTTGTGCCGTCGTCTATCTGCGTCTGTCTCCGCCGGGCTTCGATCGACGCGTGTTTATTTTGCTAATTCGTTTGAAGTTACTATCTTTTTACGTACTTTCAGTGTCTCCTTAAGTATTTGCGTAGCGGATTCTTGATTTACACAAGTGAGCAGGTGTTTTATAGAAAAAGTATACAAGCACCAAATTCAATTGTGGTAAGTGATGCATAATATAGATATTTCCATACATAACCTCTCTCTCTTTTCGCATCTTTTTGCAAAATTCGGATTTTCTTCATATTCATGTTTATACAAGCAGACTGTCGATAAGTGCAATTCTATCCGAATCGAAATTCGTGATGAACTTCCTTCACAATTATTTTCGATATTCTATTATATTTCTATTTCTCTTATATTCTATTTCTATATTCTATGTATATTCCATTCTATTATATTGCTATTGTATTTATATTTTATTTCTTTTTTTATTCTATTCTATTTATATTCTACCCAGGTGGAAATGTTATATATAATTTAAATACAGTGGACAAAATTATTATATTTTTTATTTGTTTTATAGATGAAAATGTGTAAAACAAATGAAAAATATACAACATACGTTTTTTCTTTGTTGGAAAATAATTTTTTCAACTGAAAATTTAACTATTCCATTTTTGGCTGAAAAATATTTGGTTGAAAATTCATCTTTTTGGTTGAAAATTAATCTTCTTGGTGGAAATTTCTTCTTTTCGGTTAAAATTTCAACTACTTGGTTTAAAATTCATCTATTTTGGTCAGTGGTGTATTCCTAAAAGAAAAAGTTCCCTGGCGGTATACTTTCCATAAACTACGTTTCCCGCTTGAGGGGGGGGCCGGCTGAAGACTAAGATTGTACAGGGGGAGGGGGTCAGAAGTGGAAATAACGTTACGAACTTAGATAACGCTTCTATCCAAATGAATTTCATTTTTGAAAATCTCGTTTGAATGCAGAACAGCGCCGCAGCACGAAATGAGAGTGATAAAAATGAAAGCACTTGTAAAACGGAACAAAATGGAATTAAAGTGTGAACGAAAAAGTGAACTCAAAAAGAATGTGATAAAAATGAAAGCACTTCGTAAGACAGAACATAACGGAATTAAAGTGTGAACGAAAAATTGAACACAAAAAGAAAGTGATAAAAATGAAAGCACGTCTTACGATGGAACAAAACGGAATTAAAGTGTGAACGAAAAAGTGAATGATTCAAACGGAATTGACTTGAATTAATTTGCGTACAGAATGTATATATTGCTGGATTAGACATCAGAAACTTTTGTTGAAAATTGCGAAGAATAATAATAACAATTTTCGTTTCCAAGTATATGTATTTCAAACTTTTTATTTCGAACACAGGGGCGTTTACACATACACGATTATATAAATAATGTAATAATATACACTGCCGTGCGAAAGTTTCCGGACATCTGTTTTTCAATAGCTTAGAAAAGCACTCTAGTTTTAATAATATTAAACTATACATTTTCTTCCAATTATTGCACGAAAGCTGATGAAGTTGTGAGCCTAATGCGTATAAATTGAAGGCAATCTGTTAATTTTATTGTAAGTTATTTGAAAAAAAAACTTCAAATTTTAATGTTTCCTAAAAATATCAACAAGTCCAAAAATAACAAAAAAATTTTCATGTTTTTTGGCTAAATTTTAAGATACTTTTTTGCATCAATGTAGAAAATTATCAATTTCAGTGACTTAATGAGATATTTCAAGAATTTTTTCCTTTGATACAGTCAAAGGTTGAACTTGGTTTGAAATGTCATGAAAATTGAAAAATATTTCACTCCTAGGAATTTAAAAAAAAAATAGTTTTGATTGCATTTTATTAAAATTTAATTAAATCGGTCAGAATATTTTTCTATACATTTTTAAAAATTTAATTTGTGAATTAAACCAAGCTTAGCCTTCGGCCGTATCAAAGCAAAAAATTTAGAAGTATATGATGGTTAAAGCAACATGAATTATGATAAAAATTTCATTTTTAGCAGTAATAAAACAGAAAGACTCTTTAGAATACCTAAGAAAAGATTTTTTCAAAAACAGTCCTTCACGCCCAGCTTTGATTGTTCGAAGATTGCCGACAGAATATTATTATTTCGAGTTTTCATAGAAACAAGAAGTCAAGTAATTTTTATTATCATTATTCATTAGTTTAATGCACTATAAACAAGAATGTAGACGTGTCGAAACAAAATCGGCAAAGAGCGGGTAGAAAGCACGTAGAAAAGTATAACAAAATTAATAGGTTATGTTCGCACAAAAGTTGGTCTGATATATTGACTTCATGTACTTGTATATTGACCTTTCCTGATGTCGAAAAAGATAATTTTCGCTAGGGAAAACATTCAACTAAACTATAAACACTCAATGTCTCCAATTAAATTTGTATCAAACATCTAATCCTTTTATAAATCTCACAATTACTGGTTGAAAAGTTGCTCAGTTCGGGTTGTTTCGGAAACATTCGGTAGAGTTCACGATCGAATATCGATTACTTAATGGTGGGAAATTCAAAAAAGGAACAGGTGGCCATTTTAATCAAATAAAAAATTATCGGTTATTGCCCGGCTCGCAATAATTTCTCAGTCTAAGAAATTAAGAAATTCGAAATCTTGAAGCTACGTTTTTTTTCAATTGAAGTAATAAAAACTGAACTGCAAATGAAAGCATAAAAAGCTAAAAAAAAATACAAATCCACGCTATCATTTTCAATGCTCTAAATTGAAGAATGAATCAATAAATGAGTAAATTTTCGTAATTATATCATTTGGAGCAATTTTAAATGAGAAACATTTAAATATATGCATGACATTTTTTTAAAATAAATAATTCAATTGAGTACTAGTTTCAAATTAATGGTTGTTCACTTGTTATTTCCCTCGTGAAAAGAAAGACCAACTTTAGATCACATTTAGACCAGTTTCAAATCACGTTTGGTCGTTTTCTGGTCTTTTACCTTTCAGCCTATACCTGCATCAATTTTAGGGCATTGAAATAGACACCACTCTCTCTGTTAAATAAGGATAGCTGTCTATATCAACAGACTAGCTATACCTAAACGTCCCAAAGAATCTGAGATGATTTATTATTATTTACGAGATCTAGAAGGCTTCAACCAGTTGCCGTTGTATTTATGGAACTCTGTCCCTCCTTCCATCTCGTCATCTCTTTCTGTTGAAGCTTACAAGAAAGAGCGCCTCCTTTACAATCTATGACTCGTGATGAACCTAATAATGAGGGGATATTGGGGGTTCAAACTGCCGGGACAAGAATATACCTGCCTATACTGTGATCTAAAGTTGGTCTTTCTTTTCACGAGGGTTATACATAATAACAAGTTTTGGGTTTCAAATATTTTTGAATATGCTCTTAAAATTATTAAAAAATTATTAAAAAATCAACATTTTATTTTAAAATCTGAAAAATCTACATTTTGTTTCGAAATTTTTGAAATCTTTACAAATTTATAATTATTTTTGAAATTTTTGTAAACTTTGAAATATTTTTTTAAATGATTCGACTTTCATCTACAAAATCCTAGAAAATTAAAACAAAAATTGCCTAAAATCTTCCACATTTTTTTCTGAAAATTTTGAAAATCTTTTGAAATCTTGTAAAATACTTTCTTAAAATGAATTTTTCAAGATTAAAAATAATTTTCTTATGATTCTTAAGAAAAATTTGATATGAAACTTCTCACAATTCTTGAAAAGCTTCTCAATTTTTCGTTCGAAATCTGCTAAATCTACATTTTGTTTCCAATTATTTAAATCATTGAAAGTTTGAAATTAATTTTGTATCTTGTCAAAACTTCTAAATATCTCTTAAACAAACTCAATTTTTTACAAAATTAATAAGAGTCTAACTGTTATTTATATATCCAAATTTAATAACTTCACTTACAAATTAGAATAATTTCTTATTTTGGAAAAATAACTTAAAATTTGCTCAGAAATCTCAAGAAAATTTTTGTAGTATCCTAAAACCTTTCAAAATTCTTCAAAAGCTTTAAAATTTCATTTAGAAATCTTCAAAAATTAACATATTGTTTTAAATGTTTTAAATTTTGTTAAATTCTTAATCATTTTAGACATTTTTTCAAAACATCTAAATTTCTTTTGAAATAATTTAATTTTTCTCTTAAAAAGTTGCTTTTTTGTTGGGGAAGTGAAAGTACACCAAATTTGGGAGGTCACTGAAAATGTAGAACTTTCACCCATTGCCTTAGCAGAAATCAAGTCCAAGATAGTGGGTCTAGATTTTAAACAAAAGCAGTATGTCTGCATGAAGCCTAACAACATTGAAGCACAGTAGTTTTTAATAAATATTATTTATGAAAATTTATGTTTATGCCATTAATTGCATTATTTTTTTAGACTATTTTATCTTACTTTATCGACATTATTTCAAATAAATCTGAGAAAACCAATTTTAAAATTCACTCATCAGAACGTATTAAATTGACATCAAATTTTAAGTTTCTCTAATTTTCAACCATACGAAAGTGATCAAACTGACTTCAATTTCAGAGTTTTCTGTGTCGAATTGAATAAAACTCATTTTTTCGCAATTTTTAAGTGCCAAATGGTATAAAATTGACTTCAATTTTCGCGGTCGGCTGACGTAATTCAATGGCATTGGTTTTCTCCTAATTATCACTCGCCGGAGAGAATTAAATTGTCTTCAATATTCCAGTTTGGCTTACGGTATCAAGCAGTATCAACTTGATTTCAATTTTTATCTTCCAATTATAATTAAAATGTATACATTTGATAGCTGAAATAATCATCACATTAAATGGGATTGAAATGCGACACAATTTAATTACGATACAAAAAATTAAAACGTATATTTCAAAAACGGAATCGATAAGGTATTCAAAACGTTTGAAATTCGATGATATTTGTTCGCACATTAATGAAATTCAATTCGCACCTTCTTACCGGGAAGAAAATCCAACTATGTTTTTAAGTAAAAGTACTTTTTTTGTTATTCAAAAGGCTACTATTATATTTTTGGTTCGGAATTCTTCTGGCTTGGTTAAAAATTCTATTATTTGATTGAAAAGTTAATTATTTTGTTGAAAATGTAACTATATTTCAAAAAGTCATCTTTTTCATCAAAAATTCAACTAATTTTGTTGAAAATTCATTTTTTTTTAGTAGAAGACTCATCTCTATGGCTGGAAATTGAACTATTTTGATAAAAATTCGTTCTATGTTTCTTCGAAAATAAATTTTTTGAACTGAAAATTAAACTTTTAAATTTTGGTGAAAAATGTATCTTTGCAGCAAAAAATTTAACTTTTTGGTTAAAATTTTCTCTTTCTTGGTAGGAATTTAATCTTCTTGGTTGAATATTGATCCTTTTCGGTTAAAAAGGCATTTTTTTGGTTGCAATATTAACTGTTACTATTCTTAGTTGAGAATTCATCTTTTTTGCTTGAAAAAATCGATAATTCGACTTAAATTTGAACAATTTTGTAAAAACCTTAATTTTTCTATTTAGGATCCATAATTAGAGTTCGAATTTCAACTATTTGCATTTAAATTAACATTCATGTTGAAAATTCTGCTGTATTGTAGAAAATTCGTCTTTCTGATAGAAAATTCAACGATTTTGTTGATAATTTGTTTTTTTGTCCAAATTTTTTTTTTATCAGAGTTTTTATTTGAAAATTGAACGATTCCGTTTTTGGTTGAAACTTTATCCTGTATATTGTATAATTTGAAAATTCAACTGTCTGTTAGAAAATTAATGTATTTTGTTGAAAACTCGTCTATTTGGGTAGAAAATTAATCTTGTTTATTGAAAATTCAACTTTTTTGTTGAAAATTTAATTATTTGGTAGAAAAATCATATATTTTGTCAAAGATTCGTCCTTTTGGATAGAAAATTATTTTTGTTTGTTAAAAGTTTAACTTTTTCTTGTTAAAAATTCATTTTTTTTTAGATTTAAAAGACCACTGTTTTTTAAAACGAGAGTTGGAGGCAACTCAAGTTCAACAGGATGAACAGTTTACATAGGAAAATATTGAAGACTCCGCAGATGACGAGGCAGAAGAGTTTGAAGATGAGGAGTCTTAAATTATTTTGTCTGCTTCTTAAACAATTATTTTGTCTGCTTCTTAAACAATTATATTGGAATAATATAATACGATTATTTCTTAAGAATTCGAATTAGTGGTGAGACTAGTGATCCAAGCTTGAATGTTTAATTTTTGAACAGTTTGAATAATTTCTACTTTCAACTGCTACGACATTTATTTTATTTTAACCAATTTCACACAGTAAAATTTTTGAGGATAATATTCAAAACGAAACACATAATTCAAAACCAATTGAAGTTAGCTCAGACAAAAAAGAAGGTCAAAACGATAGAAAGTTTAACCTAATGAACTTTTCTACAGGTTGAATGTCTAAACAGTTAAATGCAGAAATTACTGGAATTGTTTAACCGGTCAAGCGCGAAGGAGCTCTAGATTAGACTTGAAAAGTCATGTTTGCAATTTCTGCAAGAAGTTGTTGAAAACGTGGTGAAAATTTCAGTGTTCATGTTGTTACAAAAAATTTTTATTATATCCGGTGAAATTAAAAAAAGAAGAAAGCACTGAAATATTCGAAACCTTTTCAACAAATACCTGAAAATATTATGTTGAAGTATTTTATATTAATATAATAAGATTATTTTTTAAGTCTCCGAATTAGTGGAGAGACTAGTGCTCTACGCTTGAATGTTTAAAGTTTTGAACAATATGAATAATTTCTATGTTTAACTGCTTCAACATGTAACATGTAGAAAAGTTCATTCGATGGAATTCTTCATCGTTTTCAACTTATTTATTTTATTTTAACCAATTTCACACAGTAAAATTTTTGAGGTAAATATTCGAAACAAAACACATAATTCGAAACCAGCTGTCGTTAACTTAGACAAAAAAAGAATTTGAAAACGACAGAAAGTTCGACCGAATGAACTTTTCTACAGGTTAAAATCTGTACAGTTAAATGTAGAAATTATTTGAATTGTTCAAACGTTTTACCAGTTAAGCGTGGAGCCTCAGATCATACTTGAAAAGTCAATTTTGCAATTGCTGTAAGAATTTAAGATATTGAAAACGTGATGAAAATTTCAGTATTATTATAGAAAAAATATGTATTATAACCTGCGTAATTAAAACAGACTGAATGCACTGAATAATTATTAAAAGACTTTCCAATAACCAATTATCTGGAAATATTACATAGTATTTAATTACTAACGTGATAGCGACAAAGGTTCGTCGAAAGGGTCATAAGCCTCAAAAGTTTACATTATTTAAATAATTTTAATGTGAATTATCCGAATAATAAATGTGTTCATCCAAAATAACAATTGATTTATTTGACATAGATATTTTAATATATAAATAGTATTTTAGGATTCAGGGTACAATCGCACGATGATCGCATTTCCCTGGCGGACTGAACGGAAGGGATACGCTACAGCGTATCCTTATAGTACCCACATCGTATCCTCTCCGTATCATGCAAGAAAATCTGATTAAAGAAGAAAGATGAACATTTCACTTGTTGAAATTCGGATTCTACGTGAAATTTTGCGTTAAAAGGTCACGGATTAATCGCAATAGTTTTTCTTGCAACACTAAAAACTGTTGAAAAATATAATACTTATCGATAACGTAGGCTGAAGGCGACTTCAAACGCATCGTCGTTCAGTAGCAGTTAACTGCAGCCTATTAAGTGCTACTG
>CAKNXH010055313.1:44902-68534 GCA_932178445.1 Andricus quercusramuli
ATCCGATATTCTTCCGATCAAAAACATGTACTTTGGAAGCAGTCCCATTCTATCCGAAATTAATCCACAGGTTCAAGTTGTCATTCGGTGAAATTAAAGTAAAAACGGAAAATCGTCTGATTAAATCCGAAATCTGTCCGGTCTGAAACATCAACTCCGAAAATAGTCCGATTCTATCTGAAATTAATCCGCAGGTTTTAGTTGTCATTCGGTGAAATTGAAGTGAAAACGGGAAATTGTCCGCTTAAATCCGAAATTCTTCTGGTCCAAAACATATATTCCGGAAGAAGTCCGATTCTATCCGAAATTAATCGAAAGGTTCAAGTTGTCATTCGGTGAAATTAAAGTAAAAACGGAAAATCGTCTGATTAAATCCGAAATCTGTCCAGTCTAAAACATCAACTCCGAAAATAGTCTGATTCTATCCGAAATTAATCCGCAGGTTTTAGTTGTCGTTCGGTGAAATTGAAGTGAAAACGGAAAATCGTCCGCTTAAATCCGAAATTCTTCCGATCAAAAACATGTACTTCGGAAGCAGTCCGATTCTATCCAAAATGTATCCGCAGGTTTGAGTTGTAATTTGGTGACATTCAAGTGAAAACGGAAAATACTACTGCATAGTAGGGCGTATAAAAAAAAATTAAATATTTTTCTTTCGTTTGTGGGAAGGGCGTCAGAAAAAAAACACAAAAGCGATAATGAATCTTCGAAAACGAACAAAAATAATGATAATTCCGATAAAGACGTGAATAGTAACACGGAAAATGATGAGAAAGCTAATGGGCTTTTGAACAAGGATGAGGATAACTATATGGTTCCGATAGAAAATGAATCTGTTCATGAAAGTGAATCTACAGCTCTCTTGGAAAGAAGAAGCAGTTGATGGGAATGATGAAAGATTTGATGACGATGTGGACGAAGGAGCAATTGATCTGAATGTTGATATGATTGACGATGATGTGAAAAAAAGGATTTTATGGGAATGATGATGGAATTGACGATGATGTGGAAGGAACAGTTGATAGGAATGATGATGGAATTGACGATGATGTGGAAGAAGGATCAGTGGATGGGAATGATAATAATTGATTCAAATAGTTTTTGTTCTACTGTTCTCTAAACTGTATGCTATTATTGTACGTAATATTTCACTACTCAACATACTTCGTTCGAAAGTGTTCTAATTTCTTTCCTAAAAGTGCATTGAAAATATTATCAAGAATGACTTCTCGTACAACTTCTCAACATTCTGTTTTCGCTCATTTATAATTAATACTCTATAACTGTATCGAATTTCATTTTTTTAGTTCAGTTCGCTATACCGGATAAGATTAGGGTGCATTGCTTTCGCGAATAACTACACAAATATTGGGCAAAGACGGATAAGATCTAAATTACTCGCATTTGTCAGAAAGGGCGAATTTCGGAATTAACCGGATGAGATCCGGATTAGTCACAATCTTAAAAATCGTACAAATTTTGGACTGAACCGGATTAATCGCATCCGCCAGACCGCACAAAACATGCACATGGCCGAACACGACCGGGCAAAAATCGGACTATTCGCATCCGTCAGACCATATAGTACACGGTCATGACCGGGCACAATCCGGATTCATCACATCCGACAGACCCTACAAAACAAGGACATGAACGGGCACAATCCGGATTGATCGCGTCCTTCAGACCGTACAAGACACGTACTCGACCGGACACAATCCGGATTTGTCGCATCAGGCAGACCGTACAAAGGACGGACTTGACCGGACGACACAATTCTGCTCGTTTCTCACAAGCGCTGAAGATTTTCTTGGTTAGTATATAAGGACCGTTTCGACCGATATACTCAGCGTGCGATATTCTGCGTTAGTGAAGTGCGTTATATGTAGTAGTGTTAAGTTAAGCTATAGAAATAGGTTTGTGAGCGTCAAATAAATGAAGAATGCATTTCTCGAATGTAAGCTGCTTATATAACCTTGTTATACAACATTTATTCGGTACGTCAGACCGCACAGAAAACGGACATGATTGGATACAATCCGGATTGATCGAATCTGTCAGACCGTACAACTTTCGGATTCTGCCAGACAATATACAGATTTATTATGTTTTTGGTTCTACTTCATCCGGAACATTTGTAAATACACTGGGATAGATCCGGATGACGACCCGGAGACAATCCGAATTGATAGCATCCGTCAGACCGTACTAAATACGGACTCTACCGGATCTAACCCGGACTGATGGAATCCATCAGACCGTAGAACTATCGGATTCTACTGGATGATATTCCGATTAATTTCCGCGCTCCTTCGACCGGACAAATTTCGGACAAATTCTGGATTCGGAAATTTGTCTGAAATTGTCCGTTGCGTGGTCCGATTTTTGTCCTCCAGATTCTATCCGATCGTGTCCGAAATTTGTACGGTCGAAGCTTTGACTTTATCCGGTCGATGGTTTGAGATGGCTATATTTTTAGTATTTCTGTTTGTTTCGTTAACTATTTGATTGATGCGATTATTATTTTCTCGACTGTGTATTTCAAGTGTCTTGAAATCGGTAGAGGCTGAATTCAACAATACTTTTATTATCTTAGTTTGATTAGAAATACTTTGTGACATGACTTTGTTGTCATTGAACAGTTTATCTAGCTCTTCGTTGATATATTTCATATCGTTTTCACTTAGAGTACCAACAAGTGTTTTCTATACATCGCCTATGAAGTTAGAAAACCCTCTTTTAGCTCGCGTTTTGCCTAGAAGTTGGTTTAAAAGATTTCTCTGATTATTTAAACGCTGTATTCTTGATTTTATTGAATTCAACTCAAATTGTTTTAAACAGTCATCACATTGATGTGACACGGATGCGAAAATGTGTTGCAATGATGCATATCGCTCGTCTATTTCGTTGGTCTCTACTCCTAGTATCATATTCCAGGTATCGTGATAGAGTTGAGCCTGCGCTAATTCTTCAGAGAAAATAGTTATCCCGGTTGGGTCAGTTGTGATGACCTCAGTCGATATGATCTTCAATATCCATAATAAGATTAGGGCCATCATCTGAAACATCATTGGTAATAGGGCACCAGTTGATTCGAATGTATTCTAGTTCGCTTGCCTTAAAACAGGATTGTGTAATTATTGTTCTCCTGTCTCTCTGTATTTAATTAATAAACTTGACCAGGTCCCCAGGCTCGAAGATACCTTGTGGTATAGAGATTTTTGAATCTTGTAACTTTTTGTATTTGATTTTTTGTATCTCTATTTTATCTTTTGCCTTTTGGAGATAGTGTTCATTCTTTCATTTCCATAGATTAGGTAATTCCTCGTACCTAACATTTGGCGTGGTGCTTAATATCGAGGGCAAATTTGCATCTCTCCCAAAGGTCAGTTGAAAGAGTGAGTATCCGGTGCCTTCATGTTTCATAGTATTGTATGCCATACAAATTATTTTTAAATTTTGATCCCATTCAGTGATATGATCTTCGATGATGGTTTTCAGTAAATTTTTAATAGTAGAGTGGGCTCTTTCGAGTGCTCCATTGCTTTATGGATGATAAACTGTGGGTTTTATTTGCTTAATCTTGAATAGATTTTCAAAATTCTGTACCAGTTCAGATACAAAGTTTCGTCCCTGATTTGGTAAGATATTCTTTGGTGCTCCGAATAGATATATGTGGTGGTCGAATAACCCTTCTATAATGCTTTCAGATGTTGCATTCTTAAGAGGTATCAAAATTAAGTACTTTGTGAGCATATCTTGAATCCTGAGAATATACTCGTTTCCTGAAAGTTTCAAGGGTAAAGGTCCGAAAATGTCCGTGGCTATTTTATCGTTGGGGTTGACAGGCGTGTCTGGAATAATTGCTGGACATTGTCTTTTAATTCTAACCGTTTTTTGTAGTTGACAAACGGGACATCGTTTGATGTAGTGGATGATTTCTTGTTTCATATTTTTCCATTCTCCAAGTGTTCTAGCTCTTTCATTGGGTTCGTTCTCCCCAAAATGTTGTGCCGTAATAGATCCATGTGATTTCTTTATAATTTCCCATTTTTTTTTGTTGAGTGAGCTCTGCTCGTGGCGTGTAGCAGGTGTGAAATTGCTGGTCTTCATGCTTTTGGCTCTAGAAGTTGAAATAGTCCTGGATCTTCACCTATTCTAAAGGGGTAATTGTTGGGTCTATGAAGTGCTCACGTGTAATTGTTAGTTTAGAGGCCATGGCCTCTTGGTTTATTCTATCCAATACCTCCAGCCATTTAGCCTCCTTAAATTGACGTAGTTTATATTGAGATGTATCCTGGATTCCTTTCCTTTCTTTGGATATAGTGCGCGAGAGATTACCTCCGGCGTTAGGTTTAACATTTTCTCTGCTAGGCATTCTGTTTGTGATGTATTTTTTGTATTCTCTTAACAAATTTTCTCTTCCATCCGTTAATCCTTCCTCATCTGAGATAAGTTGATCTGCATCCATGCGACGGCGAGAAGAACTTGTTGACGGTTTTGTTAACACATTTTCCTCTCTGGACGTACCGGCTGTTTCTTGTCCTGTTGATTCCTCTTCTCTTTCTACATGCAGCTCAACTACTTCTGCTGTATTTTGTAGAGAATCTTCTTCTTATTGAACTGGAAATAGTCTAGATAGACAATCTGCAGCTTTATTTTCCTTTCCTTTTTCGTGTTCGACAGTGTAAAGATATTCTTCCAAACGTAATCTCCACCGTAACAATCGTGAAGAGGGATCTTTCACGTTGTGTAGTCATATTAACGCCTGATGGTGCGTTTGGATTGTAAACTCTCTCCCAAGAAGGTACTGTCTTAACCTTTTGCATGCCCAAACTGTCGCTAACAATTCCTTGTCCGTTGTATTATAATTGATCTCGGCTTTGTTTAACGTCCTTGATATGTAACAACAGGGATGGCCGTTTTGGGATAATACTGCGCCTAGTCCGTGATTAGATGCGTTTGTCGTTAAAGTGAATTTCTCCTTTTAGTTTGGAAATCTCAAAACCGGTGCTGAGCATAATAGTTCTTTTATTTTGTCAAAAGATTCTTGACAATTCGTCGACTAGTCAAAAGGTGTCTCCTTTCGTCTTAGATTTGTAAGAGGCTTACAAATTTGAGGGGAATTTTTTTATAAATTTTCTATAGTACCCTGCGAGTCCTAAAAAGCTCTGAACTTGGGTGACATGCTGTGGTGCTTTAACATCTCGTACTGCCTGTGTTTTTGCGGGGTTAGGTTTTACACTGTCCTCGGTTAACAAATGTCCTAAATATTGGAGTTCTGGGCGTAAATACTCGCACTTGTCAGGCTGAAGTTTTAATCCCGTTTCTCTGAGTCTGTCAAATAGGCTTACTAGGTTCTCGTTGTGTTGTTTTAAAGTTGAGCCGAATACGGCAATGTCATCAAGGTAAACAAAACATTTGTTTCCTACCAATCCTCTCAGGGCATTGCCCATCATCCTTTGGAAAGTAGCGGGAGCATTTTTGAGTCCAAAGGGCATTCTGTTAAATTCAAAATGACCTTCAGATGTCGAGGAAGCCGTATATTTCTTTGATGTTTCACTCATTGGGATTTGGTGAAACCCAGAGCTGAGATCAAAGGCAGAAAAGAATTTTGCATCTCCTAATTGATCTAAAATGTCCTCGATGATGGGTAATGGATATGCATGTTGTTCCGTGTCCTCGTTTATCTTTCCAAAATCGATTACTATGCGCCATTTCTTCTTGCCAGACGCGTCTTCCTTTTTTGGCACCACCCAAATCGGCGAATTAAAGGGTGAATTTGAATCTCGTATGACGCCTTTTTCTTTTAGTCATGCATTTGGTTTTTATTTATTCTTTTTGACATTGGGGAGGACGATAAGATTTAATATTTACTATCTTGCCGGTTTTCAAAATTATTTCATGTTCTACTAAATCGGTACACGGAAAAGGGTCTCCCTCAAGGTTAAAAATATCACTGGATCCTGCTACCATTTTCCATAAATAAGGACGTTCTTTTTCCTCTCTGTGGTCCAATCTCGTTTTGTTTAATGGATCTTGTTTCCATTTTGCCTGATTTCCTTCCGAACTAGTGACACTGACTCTACTTGTTTCTTTAATTTAGTCTATTTTATCATACTCCAAACTGCTTGGTATTTTTAAGGGGCTTTTTCCATAATTATATAAGAGTACAACTAATTCTTGGTTCTCCATTTTGTACACACCGTCGAGGACTGAGTCGTGATTTTCTATATAGACATCTTGATCCTTTTCTACAACTTTGATCCGAGTTATCTGTGCTGTGTTTCCCGAAACAAATGTTCCGTCCTCATGAAGGGGTAATTTTTTGTTATCAAGATAAAGGAAATCTTTAGTTATATGATATTTATCAAATGCATTAAAGAATTGTCGGCCGATGATACCTTCTTCTGGCAAGGGAAAATCATGATCAATTATGTGAAATAAATGTAACTTCCCTGAATATAGTATTCTTACTGCCTGATAAGAATAATTAATATCTCTCCCCATGGCAAAACGTTTTCTCATCTCAAATGGTGTTCTTTCTATGGGTACTTCAGAATGTTTAATGAGATTAATAGAGGCTCCTGAATCTACTAGTAATCTATAGGTGCGTCCATTAGAATGCTTTCCATGTATGGATTGCAATCGTCCGCTGATTGCAGAAACTCTGCAGATTCTTCGTAGCGTTCGATTTCATCCTGTTCCTCTGGTGTCACTTCGTAACATTCTAATGGGTCTTGTAGATCTTCCCTCTCCTATATAGTTCTGATTTCTGGCGGTCTTCTCTGAGATGCTCCATTACGAAAACCCTGTTGCTTTGATTTCGCATAGCATTGTTTCTCCAAATGGCCCGATTTCTTACAGAAGTTACAAGTCATTTGCATCCTATGTTGTAAAGGTAGTCCGTGGTTCGGACTATCGGAGGGTTGATTTCGCATTTGTGGCTGTTGATTTCGGGCCGCAGGTACCGTTACGATGCTCATGGGTAGTCTAGGAACACTTGGTTGTACTGGTCGAGGTGTTATTGAAACTTTCGTACGCGAACGTTCTCTACACCACATTTATGCCTCCAGGGCTTCCTGTAAAAATTGGTTCAAACGTTTGGGTTTTAAGGGTCGCACTTGATGGCTAATGTCATCGCGTAAGTTCATAACGTACCTCTTCGTGGCAGATTTTTCCTCCATTTGAAGAGCTAATTTCCGCTCTATTCCGGACGAATATTCTGATTTAATTGTATAAATCAATTCATCATACGCGCTTCTAAATTTTTGATTATAAAACTGTACTGAATCATAATATTTCCTGATTGTTTCAAGTTTACTACGACACGTTTGCAGAGTGGTTGTAGTAGCTAAATTTGTTTTTAAAGCGCTGTAAAGATCGTCGTAGCTACTTATAGGGTAGTGCCGGATTGCTCTCTTAGCACTTTCAATTATTTTCTCCGTTGAAATGTAGTCTAGTAGTAAACTAGGTTGGGAACATCTTAGCCTCGCGCGTTTCACGGTCTTAATAAAATCGTGTACGCCAACATCATCTTGGCCGTTTAGAACCTCGACCGTGTGGATGATTTCTTTGGCCTGGGGAAGCGGTTCAACGTTTTCCATTCGGTGCATCGCTGGTAGCAATGGGTTGTTTCTCGGAAAAGTGCGATCAGCGGGTGCTGGCAGCCGGTTAGTATGCTGTGCGAAGGAATTTGGGACCTGAACACATTGATGGCCAACGACCTGCGCAGAGAAACTTTGTGGCTGTTCACCTATTGTGCTAGATCTCACAGATTCACGTGCGGGTGCCGGCTGTTGGCTAGTACACTGAATGATGGGATTTGGGGGTTGAAGTCGAACACGCGGCTCTGGGTAAGTGTTAGACCACTTGGGGACGGAATGTATGGGCCGAACACTTTGAAACTGGTCGCTGCACTGTGTGAAAGAATTTGGGGAAACGCCGGGCGAGATGGGTCTCTCCGGGGGGGGGGGGGGCCGGAATGTATGGGCCGAACACTTTAAAACTGATCACTACACTGTGCGAAGGAATTTGGGGGAACGCCGGGCGAGATGAGTCTCTCTGGACCACCTGCTGTTTGGTCGCGATCGTGCGTTTCCTCGTCTGACAACGATTCCTTTTCGGACGACTCGGAGTGCTGTGTCGACAATGCTTCCTTTTCAGACGACTTGGAATGCTGTGGATGATCGTTCGATTCATCCTCCGTGACCAAGGCATTGCTAAACTGCGCGAAACTTCTAATTTCGCCCGCTCGCTTCAGGTTTTCTTCGTTTAGAGTCGTGACGCTAGTTTCAAACATGTCCTGTTTCTCAACGATTATTTTAAGTGGGTTCAGGATCAGTCTTAGAACATCCTGATCTTGTTTTGACGAATTCTCCGTAGTCATAGTGGGAGCGGTCGTACACGGCTCAGAGATGGAGCTATCAGAATCTGTGCAAGTGTCTGTATGTGTGGGATAGTGTGTACTTAAATTTTCCCTATAGGCGTGGAAAGCCAGCTTTAAACCTGATTGCGAGTGTCGGGTGTAAGTGTCGCGAACGCGTAACAATATGATATTTTGGCTTAAAGTTACTCCATGGTTCACCACCAGCCCCTTTACCTGTTCGTTGCGGGCCTATTGTTCCACTCGAGTCGAGTCCGGGCAGTATAGTCTTCCTTAAGATACACTGATATAGCCGTCCTCAAGCAAGCAGCGAACCATGGAGACGAACCATAGGCATATAGAGCAAGCAGTAGCAGGTGCAATTAGAAAGAGAGGCATTAGAAAGAGAAAATTCAGACTTAAAGCTTTTAATATATCCACTTATGCTATGATTCCTAAACAACAGTGAAGATTATAAGGAACTAAATATCATGAATGAGAACAATAAATTAATCCTTTGTCAGACTTCTTTATGTGATTGGAGAAAAATGCACCAATAATATCAAAGCGATGCCAACTTGCCACGTGACAAGTGTTTTTCCGCCTTCATTTTTCCAAAAATTTAAACATTCTTTACCACATAAATGTTCTTTCTGTTAACTGGAACGTTTATGGGTATATTCACGTAAAATGCCATTTTTTCTCAAAAAAAAAGCCAAAAACAAATCTCAAGGCACACATTTCATACTTGTTTCCTACGTTCTACATACATGTAGAAACGCATTTTTCAGCTTGGTCAACATCTTTGCGCATGCGCGCAGTTTGCACAAAATATTGAAATTAATAAATCCATAAAATCAATTAAATGAATGATATTTTATGAATGGAAGGTGAAAGAGGGTTGTTTCTTCTTTTTTAATGCTCAGTATACTTTTCAGTAGTGTGTGAATTACCGCCTTCTTGATTAAGAATATACTGGGTGTTTTTGTTAACTTGAGACATCGAAATATCTCAAAAAATACGCATCCTATGAAAAAAATATCCGTTTGAAAACTTGTTATTTTCGAGGTGGAAAAGCGACTTTGGAAAAATGTACCCCCCCCCCCCCCCACGAAGCAGGAGTGTGGGTAACTTTGTAATTTCAAATGGGAACCCCAATTTTTTATCAGATATTTAGATTCTCCTCTATGAAATACGTAAGTTTTCGTCGAAAATTTTTTTTCGTTACGCGAAAAAAACCCACCCCCTCTCTCTAGGGGGTATTTTTTAGATATTTCGATGACTCAAGTATTGGAATTTATACGTATAAGATGTATCATGAAATATTTACTTTCAATAAAGTAAGCAAATAAAATTATGTTTAACGTTTCATTCAATTTTTGTATTGAAAGTTGTTAAAAACTGGATCGAATATATTTTTCTATTATTAAATAGCTATTTTCAATTAATTACTTTTAAGGAAAATTAGGAATATTTTTTTGAACTCTTCTCCAATCAATTTATTAGAAAAGGGTTAATTTATTATAATAATGACAGATTTACTTGCCAAAAGTTTGATATAAAATTTATTTTTTATTTTTTACTCTAACTAATATGATGTTAGTTTGCAAAAAACTTTCGACCTTCTAAATAGAAAAACCTTTTTGTCAAACAAATATTTTCATACGAGTATTTCGATGGAAACAAGTAATATTTTTCAAATATTTTACCATTTTTTGTAATATTTAAAAAAATTCTGAATTATTGTAAAACAGTTTCAGAAGTTATTCCTTTCGATAAAACGGAACTTTTTTGTGAAACAGAATTTTTTTTTGGCGTGTCACTTTTGAAGAAAATCCATTTATATACAAATTTTGACTTTCATTTTTACGAAATGCACGTGATTTTTGAGGCACATAATTTTCCTTGCTGGGACGTTTTTTGGCCACAGAAATACAGCAAAGTCAGCAAAAACTTTGATCCTATCTTGATGCGCGCAATTTTCACAGCTGCTGGCGCTGGAGTGGACATTTTCGCTGAAATTTTGGAGTGGACATTTTAGCCTTAAATTGGGCATAACTTTTGCGCGCACTGCAATGTTGACTTTATCCGTGGTAAACATCTTCGCCCCAACATACTGCTTAATTTCCTTGCGCATAGAAGAGTGTGCTTCAAGTATTCTTGGAGTAAAGTACGATGATGGAGTGGACATTTTTTCGCAAAATTCGAAATTTTCGATATTTGAATGTGTGATACTTCGATAATTTTAGGAGCACATCTTTTTCCTTTATATGGTGTCAACTGGCCACCAAAATCTAATAAAAAAAACGAAATATTTTTGACCTGGGTGGTTGCGCGCACTTTCCACAACTACAGACCTTGGAGCGGACATTTGAATTGTAAAAGCGGTGACACGACTTTGAGATTTTCTTGCTGAGTTATAAATCGAAGCACAATGTTACATCCGTGAAATTTCAGTAGCCTATACTCCACTTAACTAGCATGATTTTCCTCGGAATTTTTAAACATTGCGCGGAGAAGCTGTAAGCATGAAAAGCATTCAATTTGTAGCTGGTGACAAATATTACACAGGTATATTTTTGGGATTTTTTCCAACTATTATATGTTATATTTTTTTAGGAGGGTTTCTGTAATGACTGTAAGCTTTTATTTCTTTTTCAGGGAGTCTTTCTGTAAATTTTCATCCAATATAACCTGTATTTCAAGTGTTGGTTTGCCTATAATATTACGGTGACAGAAAAATGACACTTTCCGTGGAAACGCCCTTATATATAAAGAAAGCACAAATTTCTTTGTAATTTACAGTCAATTTACATTATTATTCTTCGTCTTCTTGTTATTGGAGGAAAATGCGCCAATAATATCAACGCGATGCCAACTTCCATTCAAAAGAAAATGGAAGAAATAAAAACAACAAATAATTTATTGTTCATATTCATATTTGTTTTCCAATATTACCTAGTTCTTCACTGTTTTTCAGGAATCATAGCTGTCTGAATTCAAAATTGTTCAAATTTTAATACTACTGTACTCTACACTGTCTGTTCTTTCTCTTTCTAATGCCTCTTTTTCTAATTACACCTGTTACTGCTTGCGCTATGGTTCGTATCCATGGTTCGCTGCTTGCTTGAGGAAGACTGTACTGCCTGGACTCGACTCGGGCGGAACAATAGGCCCCCAACGAACAGGTAAAGGGGCTGGAGGGGAACCATGGAGTAACTTTAAGCCGAGCACAAATTTTCTAGCTTATTTTCTAAATAACTTATTTTTCAAAAATCAATTCTGCGCTTATGGGGTCGTGCTATGCCAACAGTATATCGATGCCTAAGCAAAAATTTTCTATCATATTTTCTAAAAACTCGCTTACTTTTTCTTTGTTGGAACTGTGCTTCCTGGTTGTCGCGCTGCACCGTAGTAACAGTCCGGAATCTTGGATTTATCCCTCGATATTAACCACCGTAGAGATTTCGTGGCCACTACTGCAAATTCTGCTTCCTGGTTATCGGGCTGCACCGTAGTAACAGTCCGGAGTTCCTCGATTTTAACCACCGTAGTAATTTCCGCTTTCCAGATTGTCTTCCAAAGATAGGGTCGCTTGATCTCTAAATTACTTCGTAGAGACAAGATCGTGTACTCATATCCTGGCGGGATCGCCAATTTTGTAACGGGCCAGAAGAACCACTTTAAATACTTTTCATGGTGCCTGAACTATATAACAGGACTTCTTTATTGTAAAAGATCTTTGTCGGTCAGGGGTACCAAACGGACTGACTGCCCCACACAAGGGAAGCAGTGGCAACGGGCCCCTGCTTCTAGGACTCGAAGAGTGGGGAGGAAAGAAGATCCTTTGACATTCCTGTTACACAGTTTTAAACAAAAAATTTATTTTTCTATCAAATAGTAGAATTTTCAACCAAGAATGATTTTTCAATCAAGAAAGATAAAGAATGTCAACAATATTGTTGAATTTTCAAGCTAAAAAGCAAAGTTTTCTACATAACAGTGGAATTTTCCACCCAAAAATATGATTGTTCAACAAATTTACTTTCCAAACAAATAGTTACATTTTCAAACAAGAATGATTCTTCAGTTGAGAAATAGAAAAAGTAAAATAAATTGTAGAATTCTCAAGCCAAGAAAACGAGTTTTTTAAAAAACAGTTTATTGGTCAACAAACACATTTTCAAACAAAAAATTAAGTTTTCTGCCAAAATAGTTGAATTTTGAACCAAGAAGGAAGACTTCTTCACGAAGTAATAACATTTTCAACAACAAAAAAACGAATTTTCAACAAAATAGTTAATTTTTCAACTAAGGTGACGAATCATATCACAAAATATTAAATTTTAACAAAGTATTTTAATTTTCAACCAATTAGTTGAATTTTTAAACAAAACAGATTTTTTAAGCAAGAAAGAAAACAAATTCCAACAAAATTTCTAATTTTCAAGCCAAACATATTAATTGTCAAAGAAAAAATTTATTTTTCGACCAAAATAGTTACATTGTCAACCAAGAATGATTTTTCAGTTAAAGAAGAAAGAAGTTAAATAAATTGTTCAATTTTCAAGCCAAGAAGATAAATTTTCTACAAAACAGTTTATTGATCAACAAACAAGTTATTTTCAAACAAATAATCAAGTTTTCTACCAAAATAGTTGAATTTTGAACCGAGAAGGAAGACTTCTTTAGAAAGTAATAACATTTTCATCCAAAAAAAAGGAATTTTCAACAAAATAGTTGGCTTTTCAGCTTAAATGATGAATCTTCATACAAAAAATTAAATTTTAACAAAGCAGTTTGACTTTCAACCAATTATTTGATTTTTTAAGCCAAAAAAATTTTTCAGTAAAAAAAGAACCAAAATTTCAACAAAATTATTGAATTTTCAAGACAAGAAGATGAATTTTCTCATCAAGAAATTTATTTTCAACCAAATAGTTCAATTTTCTACTAAAGTTGTTAAATTTCAAACCCAAAAAGACGAATTTCCACTTAAAAAAGTCAAATGATCAACCAAAATAGATGAATTTTTAACCAAACTGTTCAATTAGAAATTAGTTCAAATTAGTTGGAAAAATGGAAAAACGTTATATGGTAATAGGACAGAAACTTTAATTTATTCGCCACTGAAAAATTCCTCAAGGATACCCTCGAGGATTTTTTCAATGGATTCGAAGCCTGAAAATAGAATTCAAGCATATGCTTCGTGAGAAGACTCATTGACTGGGAATCACTGTTTTTTTCTGAAATAAAATTTTGTTGTACACGTAATTAATGCTCATTGTACAAATTATTTTGTGCGGAAATATATTATTAATTCAAAATGGTCTTTTTTATATGTATGCTTAATTCTTTCGCATATTCGTTTCGCCACTTTGATTATATCTTAACACATATCACTTTCAATTTTAATCAGAATAATTTCATTCCGAAGGTCCAATAAAACCGCTAATAGAACCTGTTAGGGAAGTAATTTCGTATCCGCAGAATTTCGAATAAAGTAGACCCCAATAGATGCCTATTAGAGCCGCTTAAAAGAAACCACTTCGAATTTTAATCCGAATAATTTAATTCCGAAGGTTCGATAAAATACTTAATAAAACCTCCTAGGGAACCAGTTTCTTACTTGTAAGCTTTGGATAAGGCAGAACCCAATAGAAACCTATTAGAGCCGCTTAAAAGACATCACTTCGAATTTTAATCCGAATAATTTCATTCCGAAGGTCCAATAAAATACCTAATAGAACCTCTTAGGGAACAAGTTTTGTACTTGTAGCATTTTGTATGAAGGAGAACCCAATAGGTACCTATTGGAGCCGCTTAAATACATCACTTCGAACTTTAATCCAAATAATTTCATCCTGAAGATCCAATAAAATATCTGATAGAACCTGTTAGGGAAGCCATTTCGTACTGGCAGAACTTGTAATAAAGTAGATCCTCATAGATACCTAATAGAGCCGCTTGAAAAATGTTTCTTTGAATTTTAATCGGAATAATTTCATTCCGAAGGCACGGTGGTCAGGCAGGACGAATAGGTATCACAAAAATGGCAATAAAATCGGTTTGCGGGATAATATTCGGGCACGAAGATACATCAAAAATCCGTTTGAATTGAAATCTTAGCTGATCCTGTTTTCGAGATATCGTCAAATTACGTATTTCAGGTATTTTATCAATGAAACGTAATGAACAGTACCTTAATTATGCATTCAAATGCAGATCAAATTATTATTTTTATACTAGGTATGTGTTGAATAGATAAATATATCACAACGACAGGCCAGCGAAACCCTCGTGTGTCTTGAGGATACGAAGCGACCCAAGGACGACAGAATATTTTTGGCATGCGGGTATGGCTTTAAGGGTACGAACCAGTGATGGTTTCGCACCTCCGAGAGCACCTATCACAAGGACAATTACTTACACCGAATATTTTGGGTACAGTCGTTGCAGCTCTCTTTTAAGGTCTTGATACCTCTCCTCTTTTTCTTTCTGCTTTGCAGTGATGTTGTATTCGGACGGAGCCGAGTATTCGGTCACGAATATAGTTCGCTTCTCGAGGTCTTGGAGAACAATGTCAGGCTTCGAGTGCGTAACGGAGACTACCTCCGGAAAAATGGATATGTACGCGGAGCGCTTCCTCAACCGCTGCTTGAACAAGCTGCAGACGAAGATGAAACGACATTGAGACCAACCGCAGAAAGCAGGCACCTTCTGGAAGATGATCGCAATTTTCGTACAAGGAGGAACATCAACATGCAAGTTCCTTTTAAGCCCCAAGATCTGACTGAAATGGATGCCTCCCTCCGTGGAGATATCTCGCAAGCGTCCGACCTCTGGACCATCAATTGCTCAGTTTATGGTGCTGCGAGAGCTCTGGCTGATTCAAATAGAAGGCTGAAACCGACGATGGATCAGAAGACCAGACGACGCTTGCATCAACTGAACAAGACAATTGGATGAGCAAGACAGAATGCGTCCCGTGTTCAATGTGTGATTGACTACATAACATCTGGTAGACCGTTCACGGAAAGGGTTCGAAAGTTCGCTCAAGAACTAAGGACCTTGAATCACACTGAACAAGTCAAAGCTGCAGACATTCAAGCAGCATATTGTTGACAAAATAAGGCTGTTATCTGACGCAAGGAGGAGGATACAGAAGAGGGAGAGATGGAACAGGGAGAATCAACAGTTTCTTGCTGACCCATCACGCCTCTTCAGTGATCCCCCTGTTTTTGTAAAAAATCCACCCAAGCCCAAGGAGGTAGAGACTTTTTGGAGAGAGATGTACAAGATCCCGAAAACACTAGAGTTGAAAGAAGATACTGACAATATCATCCGCTTCAAGGAGTTTTGCGACAGCCTCATAAAATCTGAGGAGGAGTGCCCATCAGTCACTGCCGAAGAGGTGAAAAAAGCACTTAGAGGCACGAAGAACTTTTCCGGTGCTGGACCAGATTGTATCAAGAACTTTTGGTGGAAGAAGTTTACTTCTATACACCAACATTTGGCCTGCATATTCACCTCATATTTAAAATCGGAGACGCCCATTCCGCAGTGGCTGGTGTTAGGATGCACTATACTCCTACCGAAAAAAGGCAACTTGTCCAGACCAGAGAATTACAGGCCAATAACTTGTTTAAACACACTGTATAAGATCTTTACAGCTGTCCTTAACAACAGGATTGTTCGACGAATTGAGCCTGTATGGCGAGAGATGTACGAACAACGTGGCTCGAAAAAAGGTGTAGCAGGCTGTCGAGAGAACCTGCTAATTGACAGGTGTGTCTGTAAAGACGCTGCCGCCCATCAGCGCGTCCTGTCGATGGCCTGGATTGACTACCGGAAAGCTTTCGATTCAACCTCTCAGACTTATCATCTGTCTGTTAGAAAGCTTGAAGGTACATCCACACATAGTGAGATGCATAGAGAGATTGATGCTTCTTTGGAAAACTAGATTTACCATCTCATCTAGGAATCATCGTCTGACGACGAACAAGGTCACCTTCCAGAGGGGCATCTTTCAAGGGGATAGTATGAGCCCTTTGCTTTTTTGCATCACACTTCTGCCTCTATCTCTCTCACTACGAAATTCTCCTGGATACCTCTGTGGCGACACTAATCAGCGTGAGCATAAGGTCACTCATGTATTTTATATGGATGACCTGAAGATCTATGCCGCTGGTAAAAGCAAACTTCAAACTGCTGTAAATATCGTCAAGAACTACACAGGAGAGATTGGGATGGACTTTGGTTTGGACAAGTGTGCCAAAATTCATTTGAAGAAAGGAAAGATTACTGGCGTTCGCAAGGACCCTGAGCTTGTGGATATAAGTGTTATTAGACATCTTAACACTGGAGAGACCTATACATACCTGGGTGTGCCTCAAAGCCGCATTCAGGACGTAACATCAGTGACGGAGTCTCTCCAAAGCAGATACAAGCATCTTCTTCGACAGATTTGGTCTTCCAATCTGTCGGCGTTGAACAAGGTATCTGCGACTAACATGCTTGCCGTCCCGGTTCTATTCTACTCGTTTGGGGTGGTTCAATGGATGAAGAACGAGTTTGAGACCCTTGATGTCACCACGCGTAAGATCATGCATATGCATAAAAGCTTGCATATCAATTCGTCAGTTTCGCGATCATACATTTCACGCCGTCAAGGTGGACGCGGACTTCTGAATCTCCAATGTCTTCATAACCAAATTGTTTTAAGTACAATTTACATCGTTGCGAATGGCAGAGATCCTCTCCTAAAGATGGTCAGAAACCACGAGATGATTGGCGAAGGAGCGTTCCTTTACAAAGCCGCGGAGCAAGCTGCCGAGACCCTTGGCCTGAATTTCAACATCAGAAGTGAGGAAAGTGCATTACTCCATCTAGATGCTTCACGTCTAAAAGCCGAAGTAAAGAAAGCAGAGGTTAGAACATTTCGCCAAGAGCTACTCGACAAGCATATGCACGGGAACTTTCACAGAAATGTAGAAAAACAGTCCTTGTCAAAGGAGCAAACTTTTGCTTCCCTCAAATCATCAGGGCTCAATTCAGGTACAGAGGGCTTTATTTTCGGATGCCAGGACGGTGTAATCTCCACCTTAGCATACCGCGCCCGCATCTTATGTCAAGAAGTTCCCAGTGATAAGTGCAGAGCATGTCATGCACACGCTGAGTACCTAGAACACATACTATCGGGGTGTCCAACCCACGCAGAAACAACGTATATCTATAGACATAATGCGGCCCTAAGAGTACTTTATTACCACCTTTGTCGCTCTTACGGTGTTGGTCGCGACCCTGCCCTGCCGAACGCTCCAAGGGATATAGAGTCAATTGTCCGAAACGAGAAGTGCCAGATTTTCTGGAAGTACGATTTTCGGGCAGCACTCTCTAAATATGAATTAGTGAAAATTTCACTAGTTGAATTAGTAAATGTATGGTTCACTAACCAAATAGTAATATTTTGATGTTTTACATTTGAAATAGTAAATATTTTACTAATAAATTAGTAAAAGTTTTACTAATCTCAATTAGTAAACATGGTTCACTATTATTAAGTAGCTTCGCTTCACTAATTCATTAGTAACTTAGCGCGCTCACTAACGAATTAGTGAACTGCAACGATTTTGACCAATCTGAAGTCATATCCTCATATGACATTGCGTGCCACTTGATGCCACGCTATTTGAGGTTCGCATTGTTTTGATCCTTAAAGTACAGTTCAATTTTAAAAATCATTAATTTAATTTATATTCACAGTTGATGAACCAAAAATGGTTTTTTATCCAAAACCATCAATTTCAAATGCTTCTAATTTCTAATTGCTTAAGTATGTAAAAGTTCATTAAAAAATTCTTCAAATTAAAATGTACGCTTGAAAATTAAAATCTAAAATGGAAAATTTTTTAAGTGGAAGATTTTCGAATTACGCATTCTAAACTGAATGATATCATAATAACAATTTATCTAATTATTTAAGAAGGGTCGAAATACAGGTTGGGAAGACTATTATTAAATTTGTAAAATTCCTGGTCAAAAAATAAATGCACTGTTATTTCCCGGTTTTTCCCGGTCTCATAAAATTCCCGGTCCAGCGACAACCCTGAAATTATCATATTATTGTTCTATTTAACTATGGCCAGTAGACAAAAAGGAATTCAAGATCAATTTATTTATTTATTATCGCCAACGGCCATACCACACTGAAAAAAGCAGTTCTCGTTAGATCACTGAAGTTAAGCAGTGTTGAGCGCGGTTAGTACTTGGATGAGTGACCATTCGAGAATACTACTAATTGCGTGTTGTTGGCTCGTCGTGGGTGTGGTGAGCCCACACTTGTGTAGTTATTTATTTCAAGAAACTATCCACCTAGAAACACTACCCGAATCGGGTAGTGTCACGCCTACTCCGAAAGGAAAATGGCTTAATGGTATACATACATCCCTGGCCAAAAACACAACATCATTGAATATCAATGTACTTTTTTGTTTTAAATATTCTGTTTTATTGTCAATAAAACTTACATGAATTTATTACAGTGCATATTCTTTGTATTCTAGCATTTTTTATAATCTCCTTTCAATTTATATTTATTTTGAGAAAATTAATTTTTTCACTGAACAATTAGTGCATTTTTACTGTATAATTAGTGACTTTTCACTCTTCAATTAGTACACTCTGCAATGACAGGGTTTACTAATTGCTCAGTGGAATTTCACTAATTTCACAAGTAGACAATTTCCACTAATCAAATTAGTAGTTTTCTACTGATCGTGAGTGGCCGACTTCTCTCTAATTAAATTAGTGAAATTTCACTATCAATTAGTGAAATTTCACTAATTCAGATTTATAGAGCAGTCTCCGTTGCGCACTCGAGGCCTGACATTGTTCTCCAAGACTTCGAGAAACGAACGATATTCGTGATCGAATTCTCGGCTCCGTCCGAATACAACATCACTGCAAAGGAGAAAGAAAAAGAGGAGAGGTATCAATACCTTAAAAGAGAGCTGCAACGACTGTACCCAAAATATTCGGTACGAGTAATTGTCCTTGTGATAGGTGCTCTCGGAGGTGCTAAATTATCACTGGTTCGTAACCTTAAAGCCATACCCGCGTGCCAAAAATATGCCAAGGCACTTGCGAGATGGATGCAGAAAGCTGTCATCCTTGGGTCGCTTCGTGTCCTCAAGACACACGAGGGTTTCGCCGGCCTGTCGTTGTGATTTCGTCATTTCCTGTGACCACCCATCTCACGGATATGAGACGTGGCCATAGGTGTATTTTACCGCGGTTCTACTGGGGGCTATTGACATTTTCTTTTTCGATGGCAGTTGCTCTTAGTGGTACCCTGCGGTGGTTGTTTAACTTTTTTTTTAATTATATATATATATATATATATATATACAAAGATGTTGAGCATACATATATTTATCTATTCTACACATACCTAGTATACAAATAATAATTATATAAGCCCCCCCCCCATTATATAAGTCCCCACCATGGGGCACTCTGGCCAATCACAGGCATCGTAGAGAATACATATATAAGAACAACATAACCTGAAACTTCAGTTTCAGGTCAGCCCTGAAGAAGTGAACTGCAATGTTCACGAAACGTCGGCAACATTCATAGTTTCGCACACGATTGAAACCCGAAAAATCTTTAAATTTTAAATTCTAAATTTTAAATTTAAATTTATTATAATTATATAAGCATTTAAATGCATACTTAAGGTACAGCTCATTACGTTCCATTGATGAAATAGCTAAAATACGTAATTTGACGATATCTCGAAAACAGGATCAGCTAGGATTTCAATTCGAACGGATTTTTGATGCATATTCGTGCCCGAATATCATCCCGTAAACGGATTTTATTGCCATTTTTGTGATACCTGTTCGTCCTTCCTGACCACCGTGAAGGTTCAATAAAATACCTGATAGAACCTCTTAGGGAACCAGTTTCGTACTCGTAGTATTTTGTATGAAACAGTACCCAATAGGTACCTATTAGAGCCGCTTAAAGACATCACTTCGAACTTTAATCTAAATAATTTGATTCCGAAGGTCTACTCAAGTACCTAATAGAACCTGTTAGGGAAGCAATTTCGTACTTGTAGCACTTGGAATAAAG
This sequence comes from Andricus quercusramuli, assembly GCA_932178445.1. Classification (NCBI taxonomy): domain Eukaryota; kingdom Metazoa; phylum Arthropoda; class Insecta; order Hymenoptera; family Cynipidae; genus Andricus; species Andricus quercusramuli. The sequence goes on from CAKNXH010055313.1 coordinate 65,409, forward strand.
CAAACGCCAACGGGTACCTAATAGAGCCGCTTAAAAGATATTTCTTCGAATTTTATTCCGAATTATTTGATTCCAAAGGTCTACTGAAGTACCTAATAGAACTTTTTAGAGAAGCCATTTCGTACTTGTAGCAGTTGGAACAAAGCGGATCCTAATAGGTATCCAATAGAGCCGATTGAAACATATTCTTCGAATTTTAATTCGATTAATTCGATTCCAAAAGGCCACTGAAATCATAATAGGACCTGTTAGGAAAGCGATTTCGTACTTGGAGCACTGGGAGCAAAGCAAATCCCAATAGGCACCTCATACAGCCACTTACATCACATGACTTCGAATTTGAATATAATCAATAATTCCAACATGCCACATAAGTACCTAATAGAGCCTGTTAGGATAGTAATAATGTACTTGAAAGACTTGCAATAAAGTAGATGACAATAGGTACCTAATAGAACCGCTTAAAATATATTTCTTCCAATTTTTATCCTATTTTTCGATTCCGAAGGTCCAATAAAATACCTCATAGAACCTCTTAGGGAAGCAATTGCGTACTATCAGCATTTGGAATAGAGCAGAACCCAATTTTTACTTAATACATCCGCTTAAATGACATCGCTTCAAAATTCAATCCGGTTAATTTCGTTACGAAAGTCTAATAAAAGACCTAATAGAACCTATTCGAAAAACAATTTTGTACTTAATAATATGTCAAGTAAAAGAATACCTCATTGTACCCACTTATTTCCAATTAGAAAAATTTAACAAAAGCACATAAGTACCGAATAAGGCCGGTTACAAGCCAATTTAAAATAAGAACCTATTATAGAAACCAGTTAGGACCATTTAAGATTCCATCTGCATCCTATACGTTTACTAAATGGCTTCTATTGATACCTAACTGTCATTTTTACTAGGGTTTGGAGATGGTTTTTTCTCTCTCCTGAAAAATGTATCCCGATGGTCTTCCATGCTTTTGCCGCCACACCCTTAAATTGTAGATCTAATTTTGACAAATATACAAAACAACTCCAGGTAATGAAAAGTCAAATAACAGAAATGAAGAATTGAAGAGCATCGATTTTAAAAGTGGTCAAAGAGAAAAAAAGTAAAGTAAATCACATCTTGTGTAAAGTTCTTTTATTCTTCATATTGACATATTTTATGAGTGATTGCCGTAAAGTTGACAATTTAAGACAATATGATTTTCAAAAACAACAGAATTTTCAACCCGCCTAAAATATTAAAAAAAAATTAAGGATATCCCGAGAGGGTATTAAATTTGTAGCTTCGAACAGGTGTGTAACAAGATATTTCGCGTACTTTTTTACTTATATTTCTAAACGAAGTCGTCCAAAGTTTGGAAACTTTATTAAATTATGCTTTGATTTAATTTCAATACTTTACGCAGATAATATTAGAATCAAGTTATTATTCAAAGAAAAAGTGGAAAGTGACTCAGACTTATAGTGGCAATTACAAAATACATATTCCAAAAAATATAGATCTTATAATATAAATCTTTTTATGAAAACTTTAGTCACGGTATTGTTCGTTTCTCACAAGCGCTGAATCAATTCCTCTAGTTAGTATATAAGAAAGTTCCAAATTTCACCTCTCAATGTGAAGCGTGCGTCTGCGTAGTTACGTCGAAAGCGTCTTATATGTGTGTATTAGGCTTATTTATATAGTGTATTATGTGTGTTTGAGTAGGCTTAGGCGTCGTCAGTGCATTTGTAACGAAATTGTATTCTGATTGGCTGTGACTGACTAACGTGTATGTAAGTGTATGCTGTTGACTGTGTATAGGATTTTTTTTTATTCACAGAGGCTCACGGTTTACCAAACTGCCAGTTAAAGTTTCTCGAGCGTCCGTGATTCCTTCATGCCTTTTCTGTAAACCCACTTATATTTTCTACCAAGCCCTCGACCACGGTTTACCCAACTGATCAGTAATCTTTATCTAAAGTTTCATATATTTTAAAATTATGTTTATTAAAATATCAACTACCAAGTACAGTATTAATTAAAGTACAGTTCAGAATATACTCGTGTCAGTTTGTCACACTTTCATGTTTGTGAATGAAGTATTATCGAATTTCGTTTGACCAAAATAGAAATGAAACTTTATCAAAGTGTCCATATGTCCCAACTCCCAACTTTACCCAACTGAGTTTGGTAAAGTTTCTCGAACTATTTTTCTCCGTGTAGTAAACAATACGTAAAAAATATTGTATGCACGGAAAGGAGTAGATAATTAAATTCACTTTTATGTATTGTTAACTTAAAGTTTACTTGTTCACATTGTACAAGAAACAATTCAAATAGTTTTTGATACTGAATGAGATAGTGATCTCAAAATATACAAAACCTACAGTCAGCATTATTACTTCAAATTGTAAAAAGAAAGATTACTAAGAACACGTAGCTTCAATAACTGTTTGAAATAGTATAGTTGAACATGTAAACTGTATGAATAACTAATTTTCATAGTAAGCAAAGAATTGTAGTTTGACTTTTGCAAGTGAGTTCGATCTCCTTTTTCGCATTGCAATAAGCACTGCGCGAGATTGTTAGCCTTTCAATTTGAAATTGTAAGTAACTTCAGTAGCACAACTAGAAACGTGTAAGCCCCCTCCAAAACATTTTTAGGCGGTTCACTTGAAATGAAAAAAGAAGGACGACTTATAACTTGCTTATCAGTAAAACAACAGATTTTCGCTTCTCAATCTATAAGACAGACCACCCACTGACATTATACAAAAGAAAATAAATTGTCGGAAACTATTTTATAATGGTTTCTCTTTTAGCATAATATTAGTTGAGATAATTATTATAAATAAACATAGTGAATAACTCTACCTTATACTTTAGTACTGTTTTTTTGTTTTGTACCAAATTTTCAGAATATAACAATATTCTGAAAAATTGTATGTAGAAAAATACTTTTTTACATTATTTCTGCGATGGAATTTTCTGCTTATAATATTTTTAATTCCTCATGACAATAAAAATGATTGGGATCGTACTTGATTAGGCCACCCAGATTCAAATATTATATTATTTCGAAGAATTTTTGTTTTAGTAGAATAATGCATTGTTTTCGACATATCATTTTTTGCAACA
>CAKNXH010055314.1:6201-16540 GCA_932178445.1 Andricus quercusramuli
CCCCCCCCCCCGGTTTTTTGTCAAATGTCCATTTTTCAATAATCATTCTGAAATTTATCGTATACATGTTCCAAAAACGACTTAGATACTGTTTTTCTCTCCTTTGCAGGTAGTTGGAAAAAGTCTTTCAAATTGTATGATTTATTAGAAAGATACGGAAATATACGCTTAAGTAATGGAATTTCCTTCTTCATTTGATATCAAATACAGATTTAGTTATTTTTATCTGAAGAACGTAGAACACAAAATATAGTCGTTGCGAAGCGTGACAAACAAATCTCGCGCCGCAAGCGCGCTCAAACTTTTGCGTTTCTATTATACGATGAACAGAAACAAGCTTGGAGCGCGAGGCTTACATAATGTTGAAAGCAAATATCGAGCGCGAAGCGCGAGTTTCTTGATTAGAATGTGTTCCTTAAGGTCGATAGAACCTTAAGTATATTATTTCTTCTTTTTATGTAAAACTGACGTAATTAAACCAAAAGCAAGTCATAACGATGAAGTTTACTAAGAGAGTATTAGCCCGCAAAGCGCGCAATAGCTAGCACACGAAGGGCGAAAACTTAAAGCAACCAAGCTTAAAGCGTCAGGCAAATGAGTCCGAGCAAGAAGCGCAAGATCCAACAGGTGCGCTCCCTAGGCGCGCTCAAACTTGCGAGCTAAGCGAAGATTTTTTTAACGGAATCAGCTAAGAATCCTTTGCCGGTGACTGTTTGATGTGATACATTGCAAATATACAAGAATTATTTATTATTTAAACCATTTTTATAGACAGATACAGATTTTCGCTATTTTTCAACGAATAGGCTCAATTTTTAAAAATTATTATCTATGAATATCTTTGCGATGACTTTTTTCTATGATTTTTTGCAAATTTCCAAGATTCGTTAATTATTTAAACAATTTTCATAAACAAACTATAATATTAAAATCAAAACCATTTGAACGTTTTAAGCAAATTTATTCTTGTAAGAAAATATATGAACTATATATTTAATAAGAATTAAAAATGTAAATCAAATTTTTATAGTGATAAAAATTTGTTTTTCATCAATTTCAGTCTTTTTTTTTGTTAATGACTTCTAGCACATAAATAATCTCTTCAATAGAATAATATTGTGCTTTTTCAAGATTTTCTGGAGTAATTCTTCCCCTGAAATATATTTTCCCCTAATTTTTACTGTGATTGAAACACTCAATCCAAGATAGTAACCGGTAATTTGTTATATTATTTATGAAGTATTCCTATAAAAATTAATACGCGCCGTCATGTTAGATTGCTTTTCCAAAGTTACATGCAAATGTTGAGGGTTGCACATTATTTATTGGGCACCGTGAGAGGGCACCCATGCGAAGCAGTGTAAAAATAAAAGTTATTCAAGTAAAAGTTCATTTCATGGTATTTTATTGAACATCATTTCCAAATAAAATAAATGCATTTAAAAGAATTGGACGTGCGAGAAGCGCACGTATGATTTTCTAGTGCTTCTTGATTGTTAGCAGAACTGGTACTTCTAATAATGACTTGGCCTCAAGAAAAAGACTTGGTCTTATATGGGAAAAGCTCGTTTTTCGAAACAAATTAAAAAAGGATGTACTTGCGATACTTTTGGTAAATTAAATTTTAGTGACCTCTTACGGAATGTTGAAGGAATAATTTCCAATCAATAAACTTTAGTTTTGACACACACCGGCAACACCCTCGTATTGTTGTTATTGATTTCAAGTATTTATTGTTTATAAGTATCTACATTTCATCACCACTTTCAAAAAAATTTTAAACTTTCACGAATTATCCGGATACCACAACTTCTTCACATTTTACAAAGTCAGATTTTAAAAAAGCTTCACTCCGGCCTATTCTATCGGGCAAGCGAATAAATTCCAATTACAAATTGAAAATCGAGCAATTTAAAAATTAAGTCCAGTACAGCATTGTACAATTTAAAATTTGCAGCGTTCAGAATTGATTATATTAACATAAAAAACTTTTGATCGAATAATGTTAAAAGGTGCCGCCCAACCCCTCTATTTTCCCGTAAGAATAATATAGGAAAGTAGTTGAATGATATCTTTGCTGGTTTTTCGGAAGGTATCGATTCTAATTAAACCAAAATTCATAGTGGCAAAAAAGATTTTTTTTAAATTGGCATTATGGCCTAGAATTTTTTTTTGTTGGGTTCAATTTTTTTTTTTTTTTAATTGACCATTAGCCCTGAGCGAACTGGAAAAGGGTTAGTCTTGTGGAAATTTCCGTACTGGTGGACAGTTCGTTTACTTTTTGCATGTCCACTGCTGAGAGTTGTACTATTTAAAAATTTAAGCCTTATTAATTTCAAAAACATGTTTTGAAAAATGTTCAAATATAAATAAAATAATTGCAAATTCCTGGAAATCATTCGAAGTTTGAAACATTTAATAATTATCATCTTGAAATTTGACAATTTTGAATGAAAAGCGTTGCAAGTAGAATAATATTTTAATGTGGACAGCTTCTGAAATTAGTAGTTTTTAAAGGGATTTTATAATTAAATTAATAATTTAAAATTTTAATTTGATCTTTTTTTACAAGTTTAGACAATGTCGATTGTAGAAAAGCATAATCAACATTTTGTAAATTAGCTTGTTAATTATCAGTGTTAATTTAAATCAAACAAGACATGTAGCATTTTTCCATCTTTTTTTAGGGAAGGGGTAGGGGAAACCTCCCTACAGTAGATAATGATTTACAGTAGATAATCTTAATTAACTGGAGAACTGACAACAAATGTTCATTACTTTTGTTAGTATAACGTTTCAGCAAGGATACTATATCCTCTGACGAAGTTTTATTGAAATTTTATAATTAATTAATGCGTGAGAGCAACAAATTTATTTTTAACCTGAAAAAAAAATTTCACCTCTTCTTTATTCATACTTTTTAACTTAATGAAACATTTTCATGACATGTTAATATATTAGAATCAAAGCTTGAAGTTTAATGAACAATATTTATAAATACAAAGTGTTTTTCTTCAATATTTATAAATATTTAAGGACATTTTATTGAATATTACATTTTCCAACAGTAGATAACCAACAGTAGATAATCGGAAAATTACAAGAAATGTCTCTGTCAAAATTGGCAGCTCTGCGACTGTCTCGCAGATGTTTTAAATTAAAGGTTGTGTTTGTTTGTTTATTTTGATTAGTGAAGTTTTTAAATTCAAATTATTTCAAATGATAAAATAAGAAAATAATGTAAATTATTATTTATTAAAAATCTCATAAATTTTAATTGTGTTTCAAGGAGCCTTTCGGAAAGGTATAATTTTTTGGATTAAGGTACGTACAAAAACTGCACTTTTCTGTCATGGCTAGTCAGGTTAAATTGTATGAAGATTAAACATCTTATACTAATCGCACCAACCTTACGAAATATAAGAGATAAAAAAATGTCAATAATTTAAACTTTTGCGTTTTTTGTAAAATCATCGTAGTTTCAAGTATTATTTACTCAATGAATTGATTTTAATTGTAAGTATACTAATAATAAATTATAATTATCCAGAATTGAGTATTCTAACTTGCCCAGGAGCAATACCAGAAACGATTATCTATTGATGGACAAAGGTGTCAAAATCGTACCATTGACCAGGTCTAATAAAAAAGTTTAATACAGCTAATTGATTAATTTCGTGATATTTTTTTCTATAAGAATACTTAATTAAATATGTAAGCTTTATTTAACAATGATCATCTTTCTTAAATTTTGGAAACTGATGCAGTTAAATGCTGTTGATTTTTTCCCTATCTACTGTAGGGTGGTCTCCCCTACAGATTTTGTTATGCTCTCTCACATGAGGGTAGGGGATACGTGGTCAAAAAAAATATTTTTTATATATAATTATCTATTAAATTCACGAAAAATAATTTAGTTAAAGAAATTAAATTACAAATGGGGTAACGTGGTTCAAAATTTCAGATAATAACTGTATATAATTTATGTACGACATCTAACCAGATTTCCATACATATTTAGTAATTATACTTGTTAGATTTAACATCAATACGCAGAAAAAATATTGATACAAAACTAGTGCACCAAAAATAAACTAACCTTTTGAGTAGAACGAAAGTTGCGTTCATTCATTTCTCATTATTTGTAGCTTTATGTAGTTTTCTTATGTTTGTATGTCACAAAGTGTCCGTTGTTCCATTTGGAATCATTGAAAAGATCTAAGATTAAATAGACTTTCAGAACGTTAATATATCATAAGAAAGCACAAGGTAAATCTTTCTTTTATCATATCCTTTTATGTCTTGCTCGTAGCTTTCATATTACGAAAACAACCTTACAATGCCTGCCCAATATTTATGTTTGTTTAATTCCACGGAGTAATAAACCCTGTTACGAGCCGTGTTATCAATTCCTCCGTCTGTTCTCAATTCCTTTGATAGAGAATGTTTTTTGTTATTATATTGATTTTGCAGAAATTCAGTTTATTTCGAGATTTATTTTCATCTCAAAATAATTTTCTGCGCTTTTCTATATTTGTAAATTTGTCGATATTGTCAATTTTTTGTAGTAATAACAGTGTTAACCGGGTCTTAATAATCATTAATGGGCGCTCACGTGAAAATCACCTTTATATGGCCGGTTTTAGTTTAGGAGATATTCGTGTTTTTCTAAGTTGAGGTCAAAATTATTTTTTTTGGGTTTGAGTGGGGGATGATACTCATTTTTTAACATTACTATCATTATTTAAAAAAATCTTGTTCTCGAGTGTTCTCGGGCTGATGAGATGATGATGTTACAAGTTAATATAATACGATGTCTGAAATCTTCTGCAATGATGTTGTAGGCACAAAATTAGGAGCATAGTGTAGTTTGGAGTTCGTCTCACCGCTGTTATCCATACACAGCGGCCGCTAGCGTTGGAGGCGACAACAGTCGTCTCTGGATGCTGTCTTAGAGCTACCAGTATTTTGAGAGAAGTTGTAGGCTTCGGAAGCTACGATCATGTTTCGTTGAAGAAATCAATCCCGAAGCAACTGGAACGTGTACGTCATACGCTTCTGATTCTTCTGTCCTAGGAGGTAAGCAAGAGCGGGAAATTCACGCGAGATAACATCTGGCAACACTGTTCCTTGGAGTCAGGTCTCTAGCCGCGGATGACCTTACGCGGCAGACGGGACAGTTGCAGATGAAGGTTTCACCTCTGGATACTTTTTCAGAGCTAGCAATCTTTCTAGAATGTTATGAGGAACAGTCTTGACGGACCAGATGAAGTGATCCCAGAAGAATAGCCTTTTTCATCCGGTTCGCGATGGAAGAGCCTAACGGTGGCAAGCCGGAATCTTGTTGAGTTGGCTAATAAATGAAGCTTTCATACCTCCAAGACAGCCGATTATGAGAACTACAAGATGGACTTTGTAGCCTTGGTACTTCTTTTGCTCAGCATGAAAAGAAGTGCTTGATATTTAGACCGTTTGTCTTCCTCCTTTGCCGTGATATTACCATCGGCTGGTGCCGAGAATTCAATCACGTAAATGATATTGTTCTTCAGGTCTTGGAGGACAATATCAGGCTTCGTAGCACTGATACGTTGAGTGGTGGAGAATGAGAAATTCCAGTAGATCTTACCCTGATCATTCTCCACTACGGGCTTGAGTTCTCCCTGGGCATATGGCAAGACGGGCAATAGATTAACACCAGAGAAGTGTCTAAGATGGTAATATAACACTTTTAGAGCCGTATTGTGTCTATGTACCCGTAGCGTGCATGTTTTGAGAATCCACTGAGATCATGTACAAGTGTTTCTGGCTCTTGCTTGTACGCTCGGCAGTTGGTATCGCTTACAGGAGGTACATTCATTATGCGCTCGGGGTAAACTAAGGTGTCTATAATGCCATCTTGAGAGGCTCAAAGAAATCCCTCAGTCTCCGATCTGAATCCAGCAGACTTGAGAAACATGTTGGACAGACCCATCGCGAACTCTTCTCTACGTATGATGCCGTAGAATTTACCATGAAGGGGCTTTTCAGCATGTTCTCTTAGCAGAAGAGTATGTTCTGCTTCCTGTGTACGACTTTTGAGCACCATAGGTGTTAGTGATGCTAGGCCATGTGTAGTGTCGCTGGAATCGAATGGGAGGCCAAGCTCCTCTGCGGCCCTATCTGGGGCACGGTATAGAAACGCCGCAGCATTGACGACTTCATGTTGATGTACGAGTCGCATAAGAGAATCTGTGCTATTTAGAACTGAGCAGGCTGTAGCCTGAACTTCTTCTTCGATGAAGACACTCTAAGCTTAGCAAGCCTCTACTCCCTTTATCTCGAGGGAGATATATCCGAGGTACGGAAGATCTAGGATGAAGACTTGGATGGATTGTCATCATCTTGTGTGTTTTTCGGTGAAGTTGCTTCAACTCATCGACGTTCCATTTTACTGCACAAAGCGCGTAGAGCAGTATAGGAATGGCCAGCATATTGGTCGCCTGGATCATATTCTTTCCAGATAATTCGGAAGCCCAAATTTTTCTGAGAATTTGGCGATTCCTTTTTCCAAGGGCCGTTTTTAACACACGCACATTTTGGGTTTCCGTTTGAGGTATTCCAAGATATGTATATGTTTCTCCAATACGAAGATGTTGAATGGTATTTCCGCCTATAAGTTGAATATCCTGATCGTCACGCGATGTTGTAGTTTCTAGTCTTCCTTGGTGTAGATGGACGCAGGCACACTTGTCCAGTCCGAAGCTCATGCCAATCGCTTCAGAGTACCTATTTACCGCCTCCACAAAGATGTTAGGTCCTCTTTCGAGGAAGCAAAGTGTTTAAGGTCGTCCATGTATAAAAGGTGGTTGACCTTATGTTCTCTTCCGTTTGGCGGGCCACGTAGGTATCCAGAGATTTCTCCTCGGAGCACAATAGATAGAGGCAAGAGGGAGATGCCGAAAAGTATCAGACTTAGAGAGTCTACTTGAAAAACCCCCCTCTTATATGTGATATAGTTTGTAGTCACTTGTCTTCTGTCAGATGTTATGATAAATCTTGTCCTCCACAAGAGCATACGCTCTTTTATGCACACTCTTTTTTTGGAGAATTTTTTAGGATGCACCTCCATGCACTCAAGGAGCCTAATAAGTAGCTCATGGTTCATATTTATCGAATACCTTACGGTAGTCAAACCAAGCCATGGACAGATTGCGTCGATACCTGATCGAGTCCCGGGTAATACACCTCTCTATTAACAGGTTCTCCCTGCAATCTGCCACCCCTCTATCGCATCCACGTTGTTCAACTATTGCACTCCATACCGGCTCGATAGATGTTAATATCTTCTCTTTGAGGATGACAGTGAACAGTTTGTAGCTTGTGTTTAAACAAGCTATGGGCCTGCAGTTCTTTGGACTTGACGAATATCCGGTCTTAGGGATCAATACCGTACGTCCTTCCACTAGCTACTGCGGGACGGGTTGTTCTCCGTTCAAGAAAGTAGTACGAGCTAGATGTTGGTGCGTAGAAGTAAACTTCTTCCACCAAAAGTTGTTGATTTTATCTGGTCCTGGCGCTGAAAAGTTCTTAGTTCTCGAGATAACTTTCTTCACTTCTTCAGCAGTAATTGGTGGGCACTCTTCCTCTGGACCTTGTCACCTTTGCCTTTGGCAAAAGTTACGAAACAGTGATATATCTGAAGTGTCTTCATTAAGTTGATAAGTATCTCTATATACTTGCTCCCAGAAGACTTGAATCTCTTCTCGTCTAGGCGGATTTTTAACGGCACGTGACGTTTTATTGAACAGACGGGAAGGATGAGTAGAAAAGGTGGAATTTTCCTTAATCCACTTTACTCGCTGTTCAAGGCGCTGTTTCGCTGTGGAAAGATATCTTATTTTTTGCGTCCAGTGTTGCTTGATGGTCAACAGTTTACATTTGATCAGCGTATAATGTTCTTTCCTTAAATTTCGAGCAGGTGTCCTAACTTTCGGAGTGGATTTTTTTATTTGGTGTTTTGTAGCTAATCACACACTGAATATTTGAGGCATGCCGTCTCGCCGTTTCAATTTTGAACTGAAGGTGTACAATACGCTCGCGAGTGTTACTCAGACGTACTGAAGTATTTTTACTTTTGTTGTCGCTAAGCAGGGAGACCGCCTTCTCGTAAACTACACAGTTCAAATTTCAGAGATTAACATCTTCGGGGAGCGAATCGGGGAGAGCAGTATTAGCTTCAGCTAATTTATCCATCCTGAGAAAGAATTTTTGGTGGATAGATCTCCTACTTCTCATATTGGCATTATCGGCTATCTGCAAAGGTGGTCTTGCTGGAACAGGTGGAATGTTCGCTGGAGGATGTTGCTCTTCTTGTCGATAAAGAGCTTCATATCCGTTTTTTTTTTCACAAAAAGGATACCTAATCTCTCAAAAACTGAGGCAATTATGAGCATATTCCGGGTGCATATTGACCCAACGGTCATGTAACCTCTTCATGAATCCTTTTCGCGCCCGCGCCACTGAGCTTCTTTGCCAACAGGTAAGGATGTCCCTCCTGAGTTGGTCCGACCATTAAATCGATGTTCTCGCGTTTTTCCGGGGCTATTGCGTGGTCGTCGCCTCGGTTCTTTCCTGTTGCCACTCCCAACAGAACCATGGCCTCCATCCGAGAGAGGCCTATTGTGGGTGGCACTGCGCGATACTGGTGTCGTAACTGCATAATTTATTGAATTTGTTCGGATCATTATTCCTGTTCGTATACAATTTGAGAAAAAATTTAAATTTTTGTTTGTTAATTTGGGGAATTGATAGATCGGTCATTCAATTTCCGTTATAAAAGGTTTTGGAAATCTCCGTATATACTTCCTTTACGAAAATTAAGAATAGAAAAATTGCTATACTACCTGAGTATTGGAATGAATATTCAGTTGAGTATTGAAGTGAGTATAGGAAACGCAATACTCATTTTGCGGTTTGAGTATTGAGAAAATGAGTATTAAAATAGTGTGTATAGCGGGATGAGCATTGATAAATGAGTATTGGGGAATGAGTATTGAGAGAATGAGTATTAAAATAATGAGTATTGAAATAATTAGTATAGTGGGATGAGTATTCAGAGAATGAGTATTGAAATAATTAGTATAGCGGGATGTGTATTGAGGAATGAGTAATGAAATAATGAGCATAGCGTGATGAGTATTGAGAGAATGAGTATTGAAAGAATGAGTATTGTAGTAATCAGTACGGGGGGATAAGTATTGAGAGAATGAGTATTGAAAGACGGATTAAAACTTTTCGACATTATTCATTTGATCAAAATGCCGGACGCTATTTTCGGTAGAATGCTATTTATGTTACATACAGTATCGATGATATGGGGATTATGACAGATGGCATTTTGTACAAATGAATTTTAGATTGTATGCTTATTTGGAAAAATGAAAATTATGTCTGGTAAATCGGAAAAATAAAAATTAGAGTAAATAGGAATTCGGTATTATAAAATTGATATCAAATTGTAATTCGGTAAAATCAAAATTATGTCAAATGGTAATACGAAAATATGAAAATTATTACAAATGATCAAATGGAAAAACAAAAATTGGAACACACAGTAATCAAATGATTTCTGAAAAAAAAAAACAAATATAACAATATAATATACATTGCGTTGTGATTATAAATAAAAATTCGGTCGACAAATTCTAGATTATTAATTTACTTGTATATAAAATATACATGTATAGTTGTTGAAGATTGGAGTTGATGTTCAATCCTTCGTGTTATTAACGTCCAGGAATATGATATAGATGAAAGTGGCGACAAGAGTCGACGACAGCTTCCCGACAATTGGTTTTTTTTATTGTGTCATGAAACCGAGTTTAAATATATAAAGATTTGACATAATGGTGTTTCGAAACTTTTACAAGTTTCCTCCTTAGATCAAAAAGTAATCGTTAAGATTAAGGAAAATAGGTTCATTGAGTTGAAAAAAATCGATAAAAAAAGATTGTAGTGCGAGTGCTCGTATAAATGTAACTGAGAAAAAGTTTTTCCAAAGTTAGATTATACAAAATCGATTATTTTTGTAGTATTATTATACCATTAAGCCTTTTCCCTTCCGGGGTAGGCGTGACTTGTTCGGTTGGAAAGTAGTGAAATAGGTATATAGGTATGAGGTTGATCGGTATATGGGTATAGGGTGGATGGGTATGTAGGTGTTATGTATAGATGTTTTAGATTGATCTGGAGTACTCGTGTTATTTATATAAATTACACGTTCACTCCGCAACACTGCTCCGACCCAGGTTGCTGATCAATCTCTCTAGCGATCACCCCAAGTGAGGAGCCTCACAAAATT
>CAKNXH010055314.1:28962-42985 GCA_932178445.1 Andricus quercusramuli
AAAACATTTTCTTATATTATTAGTTGTACATTTAAGATATGTCTATTCTAACAGGTCTCAACATAAAATATGTTTAACTTATATTTAAATCACGAGGAACGAGATCGTTTTTTAGGTACTAAGAAAACTTTATGATATTTTATGATATTAATATGATTTTAAGCTTGAGATACGAAAAGGTCTTCAAAAAATACTGCAAATAGTAAATAAGAGGATAATTAGGATTCGTCATCTGCGAATTCTTCCTCAGACTGACTGTGAGACTGCTCGTCCGTGCTTCCATTTTCAAGTTGTGCTTCCAGTTCCGCGATCTGGTTTCTACTGCTATATTCTAAAGTTCCGTTTTTTCCCTCTGGAAGACTTTTTCGCTGAGATTTCCTATGTCTTTGCTTCGTGTGCCGCAAAACCACCAACATGTGATTTTTAAAAATTTCTTTGTTGGATGGACCATAGAAATTTTGACACTTTACGGCTGATTCTGAAAATCAAATTGAGCAATGTGATAATGAATTTTTACTTAACATTTTAGGTTGTGACTAGTCGTCTCGAAATTTCGAGAGGACTAGCCAAACTCATTAAAAATATTTGACTACTCATTCCAAATTTCGGGATGATGACACTTCGAAAAAGATAATTATTCTTCATATAACTAAGTGAGTAATTGAAGGTTTGCAGTACATAACTAGATAACCAACAAAATCGGAATTTTTCAGGAGAACAAAATAACATTTTGTAAAATCAAAATCACCATTTAAAAATAAAATAAAAGTTTACCCTCGAGCTGAAGAGTTTCTAAATGAAGGCTAAAAAAGTATGATCAGAAAATATTATCCAGTTCCGAGAAATAGAATGTGGAAGTTTACAATCTCAATGTGACAGGAATCTAAAACTGGAACATGCTTGGTTGCGAATCACGATAAACAAAGCAATTTTCAGTTGAAGCAAAAAATAAAAACTTACTCCCGAGATGGGTTTTGAAAATCGCCTTTGGATAGCGATTAAAGATCTATTTTTCAATTTAAAGAAATAATAAGAACATTCTCCTGAGATTTGGGGAGGCTGAATATGAATGAAAAAGTTTTCATGAAAAAAAAAATTATTCTGTTCCGGGAAAATAAAGATTTAATGTGACGGTATCGCACTGTGATAGACCATTTGTCGTTAAAAGTTTTATAAAAAGAAGAAAGAGTTTCTTTATAAATAAATGTAGGTTATATAAAAAAATTTCGTTTCTGATCGCAAGGCAAAAAGTTAAGTGAAAAAAACATGATAAAAGTGGTTTTTTTGTAGAAAATTAAGATTTTAGGTTGGAATTTTATTGGTACTTTGGAGTTGAAAAAAGTAGCAAATAGTTTTATTTAAGAGCTTTCTTTTAAAAAAAGAAGTATTTTATTATTTTACTGCATTTAAAAACTTATAGAGATGAAATTGGCCAGAAAAAGGTTTGAAAAAAAGGTGAGAGGTTAGGCAATTGAAAAAAAGAAGATGGGAAACAAGTACAGAGTGAGTTATCTGGTGTTGAATTACCAATCTTTTTATTACTATATTAAAAATGAGCTTTTGGAAAAATGCTTCCAACACAAAATGTATTTGATTTTTTAAGAATTTTGTATACAAAAAGCCCATTTTCCGAAAAAATGTTGGTTATCTAGTTTTGTACTGCAACCCTTCAATTGATAATGATTCATAGTTACTTACGGTACAACACATTCGCAACTCTAGTGTCACCGAATTTAATTGTGTTTTCTCCGCCAAGCCACGTGAATTCGCAGAGTAAATTATCAGTCATAATTTGTTTCAAAGCTCCAGACAAAAATTGTCTAACTGTTGCGGCGCCCAAATTGACTAAATGATTATACTGAAAAAAAAATTAGAAAACAAATATAAACGAATATTAAAATAAATTTTTAGTTATGAACAAATGATTAATAAAAATGAGAGAAACATATTTTACAAAATCCCTTTTTTTTCGTGAATATATTTTGCTGGAGGGGAGCTTTGCAATAAACTTCTTGCTGTAAATTGAAACAAAACTTTGACAAGTCATTTACACACCTAGTTCTCCCACCTACTCCTAATTATTCCACTCTTTCTTTTTTGTCTCTTGTGTAATATAGCTTTTTTGTTTAAATTAATTTTTTTACACATTGGGAAAAGTACAAAAATAATTCACTTAAAAAAGTACAATACTATTTAAAAACTGATTCTCAAATTTTGTGAAATCCCTAGTAATCCCATAAAACTTGAGTAAAATCTCGTAAAATGTCTTGAGATCCGTAATATCTTCAAAAATGTCTTCAAAAATGATGAAATCTTTTAAATCTCATAAAAGTTACAAAGACCCTTGAAATCGTTGAAATCATTTAAATCAGTTGAAACTCATTGAAATTTGTTGAAAAATAAAAAACCTAGAATTCTGTTAAAAGTCTCTGAAATCTCTGGAAAACTATCCATTTTTTTAAATCCCTCCAAAGCTATACAAATTCTTTATAATCTGTTTTAATCTTTGAATTTATTTTAAAATCCTCATCCCTTGAATATTGTAAAATTCCGTCAAGTGCCTTAAACTTTCATTCAAAATTTTTTTCAATTTTCTAAAATCCCTTGAAATCTTTGAAATTCTTTGATATCTTAGATACCCTTTTAAATTTCCTTGACATTTTTAAAATCTCTTGAAATTTTCAGATTCTTGTAAAAAACCTTGAAATCTTTGGATCTTTTCATTTAAAGAGTCTTCAAGACGTCCGTCAAAAGACGTCTATAGGACAACCTTAGGACATATGTGCCCACTGGGAATGTAAGAAATGTATATACTCACGACGAGTTGTCGATTTTCTGCGTTCTTTTCCTCATCTAATTCGGCGAATTCCTCAGCTGTAGCCATAGGGAAACCAGAGAGAGGTTTTAGTAACTTCTCGGACAATTGCTCCTCCTGGGCAGTTTTCCTCTTTAGAAACTCTTGTACAATTATTTCATTCTATTTAATAATTGTTTCGTTTTGTTTTATCAACAAGCTGAAAATGTGAAAAAAATTAATTAATCACATAATTTCTCGCAGTGAGACTGGCTCCGCGATCACTATATGTATGAGCCATAATAATCACTAAAAATAATACAAATAGAATATTTAGAATAGGAAATAAAAAATCATTCAAGTTTTTACGAATATATCACTTACTTTAAACTTCTCAGCAATTCTTTCTGAAAACAATTATTGTTTTCTTTTTCGGATACATTGTCGAATGATTCGCTTTCTAAAATTTCGTATGCATCATCAGTAACAAACGTTTTCTGATTAAAATTCGGCCGATTTTGAAATCCAGCAAAGGTCGGAGGAACATCAGTTTCATTAGAGAGGTTTCTTATTAAATCACGTGAAAGTGCTGATGTTGCATCTGTTGTTTCATAATTTATCGACCCTTGAGCTTTTGCCTTCTCTTTGCAAGTAGTGTCATTCTTAGTTTTTTTTCTGGCAAAGGGAAAGTAAAATTGATAATATAATTTCCAAAATAAAGCAACAATTGAAAATAAATGTTAATATTGTTGTATATATAATTATATGACAGATGTTAATAGTTACATAATAGAACTTATAGTATGATATTCTATGCCTTGAAGCTATAATAATAAATTTATATTTACTTACGAATTCTCATCCAAAACAGTGATGATGGAGTTCGAGTTGATATTCGATGATTTTTGATTTTCGAATATCTTGGAGGCAATTTCTTTGCTTCTATTTTCAATATTGTCCTGTGATCTTTTATTTTCAATTTCTCTTAGCTTGTTTCTTAAAACCTGTAACTTTTCATCGAAGCACACTGTATGCTTCGACCTTTTTGCTGGAGGTGCATCATCAGAAGATGTGGTCTCAATTTTCTTCGGTCGCTTAATCTCTCTGCCACTACTAGAAAACTTCATCTCTTTTGGTTTATTTCCTTTGTTCTCGTGTTCCATAGTGCTGAAATACAATGAAAGGGAAAATTATTATTGGTGCTTGAAACAAATTTCCTTTGCAAAAATTATCCTTAAAAAGGGTCATCTTGCTAATTTCAATATTTAATTTCTATAGACTAGTAATAATGATGCTTTTTCCATTTTTTTAATTCATATTCAGAATGAACAAAAGAAGGGAAAGTTGCAATAATGTTTCAAGATTGAATGTAAATGTTATGGGTTAGTGACGTACACATACATTTTTGTCACTTAACCCTACTAACTTCTATCCAAGAAATTAAATAATGATTAAAAAACAATTCAATTGATTACAGTAATATTATAGAGAATTTTGAGGAATTTAAGGGAAATGAAAAGAATTCTATAAAATTCATAAAACCCCGGGCATAATTTAAAAACAATCAGTTGAATTCATAATAGTTTAAAACTATGAAAAAATGCATTGAATTGAGAAAGTTTGAAATGAGTTTTGAAAAATTAAAAAGAATTTAAAAGGATTTGAAGAAATGATTGAGAAGTTAAGATGAGTTTGAAAGACTTCAAGATGAATGAAACAAAAACTTTTTAAAAATACATTAAATTGAGTAGAATTTAGAAGAATTCAAAAGAATGTAATTGCTGGAAAATTTATTAAAATAGCTTGGGTGCTTTCAAAATCCCTTAAAATCACGAAAATCTTATAAAACCCCTTAGAATCTTTTAGAATATCCTAAAACTTTACAAGTCCTGTACAATCCTTCCATCTGTTCAAAAATTGTTTGAAATTATTAAAAACCACATGAAAATTTTATCCAATCCCTTAAAATGATTAAAATCCTTGAATTTCTTTAAGGCTCTTAAAAATGCCTGCGTATCTTTTAAAATACCCTTAAATAGTTCAATTCCTTAGAAATCCTTGCTTAAATTACTTAAAAATTTCTTGATAATCTTTGACAATACTGTGAAATATTTCAAATCCTTTGATCATTTGATCAATTGATCCTCAGGAGCAATTAAATAAAAATATTGAAAGATTTAAAAAAACATCAGGACGTCTTTTTGTGATTTTTTGAAGTCAATGTATACATAGAAATAGGAATTTCAACATAATATACTGTAACCTGCGCGTTACAGGATTTGCCTGAAAATAGGCAAAAGAACGAACTCCTGAGTGATGCCTCTGAAAAGTTGCATCACACAGGAGAGAGAGAGAGAGAGCGCAGACGCGAAGAACTCCCACTCAGGCCCTGTTGCGTGGGTGTGGGAGGCAGAATGGGAGTAAGTCTTTTAAAAAGAGCTCCACGGCCGAAAAACGGCATTCTGGATCTTGCGGCTGAAAAGCGCAGATCGCAAAGGGTTGGACACAAGAGGGAAGACCTGGGAATCTATTCCCACTTCTTGCCTCCTAATTCACCCAGTGTGGGACAGCGACCAAATTCTAAGTCCAAAAGACTTAGCATTTGGTACTCTCTCCAAAAAGAGTTAAATTCGTCTTGGGGGAGTGCGGAGCGATCTATCTCTCCAAACTGCTCGGAAAGGCAATTTTTCTCAAGTAGCGATTTGCGAATTTGCCATACGATTTTAGAATTTTCTTGGGCTTTACTGAGCCAACTTTGAAATTGGAATTTTATATTGAATTGTGGCAGAGTTCCACCTAAAAATTAAAACTAAAAGATTCGTGGCAGAGCTCCACTGAGATATTCTTCTACAGGAAGATTTTATATGGTTCAAATCCTTATATAACTCTTTTGAGTAAATTGTCTATGTGCTAAGAAAATATTTTAAAACAATCTTATTCGTTTTTCGTTATCGAGAATTTGCCAGGGTCTACCGTGGCAAGTTGTCAACATAACAAAAGCTAATAAATTACGATTGGACGTTTGTAGTTAAGCCGCTTATAGGGAGATTTAGGAGTCTACTCCTTCTTCTGGCTACGAAATCGATTAGCTACAAAAGTTCAAAAGTACATAAATATTTTCTCACTTTTAGAAGAGGAAATAAAATCCATAAATTTGAAAAGATTCTTTGATGGTAAATAAGAGATTGTAGTAAAATCAGCTCTGTGAAGCGATCCTAAATCTCCCATCCTTGCGCAACAGCGCCTACCTGGACTCGAGGCTTCCTCCACAGAAAAAAAAAAAGTCTTAATACAATACCAAATATGGGCTTGTTTTAAGGTGTAACAAAAAGAAGACAGCATTTGCTAAAAACTAGAATAGGATTAAGGCTTTAAATGAAAGCGATTGAGAAACTAAAGTTGAGACGTTGCATGGGCTGAAAAGTAGTCGCAAGCCAGAATGTGGGCTTGAATGTAACTGCTATACTGTCTAAAACTAGCGGTAAGCCAAAACGTGGGCTTGAAGAAAGCGTTATCGCATACTAAAATATAGAAGGACTAAAGCAATAATAAATATATGTATATAATTTTGTTTCTTATCATGAGACTATAAAAAAATTTACATTTAATACTGAAACATACGAAACTCTTGTTTCATTTGCTGTGAAATAACCTAATTGCGATCCAATCATAATGTAAAGAGTTGTATAGGTTATAGGTGTCGAGACGAGAACCCCGACTATATGACTGTGCGGTGAATAACATTAACAAGAGTATATGATGAGATGTACTAACCTCGACTATGGTTGAGAATATGTTAAATTAGGTTTAATAAATATAGCAGGTTAAATAAGATATAATTTCACTTAATAAAAACTTATAATTGACGCACTTCGCATGCTTGGCGTGGCGTCTATTTTCCTGCTCCTGTCACAACTGCGAGAAGACGTTAGATTTTTGAATCTCGCTTCTAGAGGGCTAAACGGTAGCCTCAATATCGTCTTCTTTTTAACTGCGAAGATCTTGCTGTCTTAATAAGTCTAGTGGGGCTTGTTTCAAGATGAATATTTGCAAAGAAGCCATATCAATGGATTAATTTTAGTTCCAAGCCGATAAGGCCTTCTTTTAAAACGATATTCATGCTCTCATTTAGTATTGGGCTTAATTTAAGGCAAAAATAAAAACAAGACCAACCCAACTTTAAGACTTTTTTTTTTCTGTGTCGGTCCAACACTTTTCGTGCGCTCGTGCCATTGAGGCTCTCCTAGGGATTAAGTCCCAAACGCCTGAGTGACAGGCTCAGATTTTGATAATTATCTATTAAATATCTCAAAGCATTTATCACCTCATTTAATTACTTGTCCATAAATTTTGGTTAGCCATAAGGAATACACCTCAAAAAGGGATTCCTTGCTATGTAAAAGAGCTCCTTAGAGTCAGAGACTTAAAGTCTAAATAAAATTAAAGCTCAGCTTCTGAGAAAGAATCTCAAAACTCTAAGGAGTCCCTGAGATTAACAAAGAAAGGAATTCCTTCAGCTGTATCATAAGTTAGAAAGAAAAGCCTATTGAAAAAGCGTAGTATCGCACCAAAAAGAAAATTAGCAGTGTATTAAGCTTACCTTTGATAAGATCAATTTGAAATGTAATAAATCTAATAGATAGGAAGTATTTGAGGAGATTAAGCCAGCCCGAAGTGCGGCTACATTTTAGATGAAAGAGAAATCGAGAAAGATAGCAATTTAAGAATTTATATCGATAAAAAAGACGTTTTCTAAATATCACTTCTACTTATGGTTTAATAAAATACCAAAGCTAGGAATCAGCCAACGAACGTATAGCTAGCCCGAAGTGCAGCTATCTAGTTTGAATATAGGATAAAAGAATATTATATTGTCATGGTCTAATTATAAAAATAAAAATTATTAATGAATTTAGATATTCTCATTGAATAAAATAGCTTAGGGTTTAGAAACTGCCTGTATAAATAGGTTAGAGCAGGAGTAAGAAATAAAAATCGTTGTTCAATTGAGAAATAACCAAGGAATCTTATTCTTTCTCCACGAGAGCCCCTTTCTTTTATAATTACTGCTCTAATTATTAAGTACAATAAATTAATTAGGGCTAAAGTTAACTAAGCCAAAAAGTTGGCGGTTACAATACATAGAAAAAATCTGCCCGCTGCTCGAGCACATTCTCATCGCGCACTGCGCGCGCGTCTCCCAATTTTATTTTTCACGATTGAACGTAAACTACGCGTCTTATCAAAAAATTATTAATAACAAATTTGTAGCTCTTTTTGAGTGAAAAACTTTTGTCTATTGATTTTTTTCGCGGTTTGTGTCGTTTTTCGTGCGGATAAATTGTTCGAATTTCCAAGTACTACGAATAGCCGTATAGAATTTTCAAATCTTGAAAGAAATGGTCTCAACAATTTTGAAACTGCTATAACTTTTTGAATTTTTATCCAAAATAGCTGGCTAAATAACTTGTCCTTTTCTGTCAGGTCTTAAAAAAGTATGACAAAGCTCAATCCTACCTGATCATTTTTTCGAAAGTTATTGTGCCTACAGACAGACAGCTTCTTAAATATCGTTTTTCTGACTCAGGGGGTCTCAAAACGTGGAGATTTAATGAAAAACGGCTAAGTTAAATTTCACATAAAACCAATACCTTCTCATAAGAATAAGAATGTAAAAAATTGGATTTTTTGTTTATTTGGCAATGTCATTTTTCACGATTCAAATCAAAACCACGCGTCCTATAAAAAAATGATTATTGTTGATTTTTCATAATTTTTTTGTGGGGTCAAAATTTGTAATTTCGATTTTTTGAAGAAAACTCAAAAAGTTGTTATGATAATCTTGTAGGTACATAGAATTTTCAACTCTTAAGAAAATGGTCTCAAAAAGTTTGAAAATGATCTAACTTTTTGAATTTTGATCCAAAATAGCTGGCTAACGAACTTGTCTTTTTCTTTTAGGTCTTAAAAAAGTGTGTCAAAGCTCAATCCAATCTCATCATTTTTTCGAAAGTTATCATGCCTACAGACTGCAGAACGACTGCAGAATACAGACTACAGATAACAGACTACAGGCATAAAAATGGTTTTTTTCAACTTAGTGGGTCTCAAAACGTAGAGATTTGATGAAAACCGACTAAGTCAAATTTTACATAAAATCAATACATTCTCATTAGGATGAGAATGTCAAAAATTACTTAAATCGGTACTTAGGATGAGCATAAGAAGGAACTTGCGACTGTAAATAAAGTGGAAATGGAATAAAAAGAAGATAAAGTAGAAAAAAGTCGATTTTTCGATCAAATACAAAAAATTTCCGGTCCTAAACCAAATTCCCGGGTTTCCCCGGTTTTTTTCACGGTCCAATAAAATTCCTGGGGTTTTCTTGGTTTCCCGGTCCGCGAGACACCCTACATTAAATTACATAAAATTGAGTAAATTTAGAAGAACTCAAGTGAATTAAACAATTCAAAAAAATTCCAAAAAATGTAAAAGTATTAAGGATAAATTAATAAGAATGCAGTGTAAATTCCAGAAAATAATTTAAAATCTCTTCAAATCTTATAAAATCCTGTGGGATCTTTAAAAATTTCTTAAAACCTTATAGATCCTGTAAAATCGTTCCATAATCAATCGCTTTGAAATACCTCGGAATTATGGAAATCAACTGAAAATTCCTCGAAATCTTTTAGATTCCCTAAAATATTTCAAATTCTTTGAAATCCTAAAAAATATCTCACTTCACGTGAATGAATTTTTTGAAATCCACTAAAATATTATAAGACCCCGTGAATTTCTATGATGATATTTGCTGAAATCCTGGAACATGTAGTAAAATACACTGAGAGCTTTAAAATCCCTTAAAATCATTGGAATGCTCGGAAATCTGATAAAATCCTGTGAAATCCTGTAACATTTTTTTAAAACCTTATAGATCCTGTAAAACCGTTCCATTCTCCTGAAATTCTAGAAAATTCTTTATTCTACAATATTTCAAACGCTTTGAAATCCCTTCCAATTAATGAAAGTAATACAAAAAAATTGCTTGAAATCATTCAAAATTCACCTAAATATTTCAAACTAAAAGCTCTTAACAATACCTTAAAAGATGAAAAATTACCCTAAAATCTCAAAAATCCCTTCAAATTATTAAAATAGTTAAAAATTTCCAAGTCTTGAAAATAGGATACTTTAGGGTATCCCTTATACTTTACGGTTATTGCGCTATTCACAATTTCATACCACTACAATTACCACTGTGCTATTGGAAAAATATTCGTTCTTTTTTTCCTTCAAATTGTGTCAATTATTAGCAAAATATAAAAACTGAAAATTCACTCACTGTAAAAAAGTGGATTTGATATTACCACGTTTAACGCAAGAAACTTTTCGGGTCACCTGTAACGTAGTAAATCTATAGATTTATACGTATACGTGTTTTTTCTTAAATTAAATGTGCTAACAAAAAATATTGTCGTGCATCCAGCGCGTAGGGGCTAACGGCTTTTCGCTCTATACTTGCATCACGGAGTGACTTGCATTTGAACAACTTCGGCTGACTTCGGCAGTCTACGTCGACTGTCGGAAATCACAAAGTTGCCTCAAATGAAATTTCGCATGTAAATATTGTACCGTGATAGTACCACTATCCCAGGCAGGGTCGACTCCCATGGGTGCGTTTGACCACTTATAGCGACACTAGGGCATCTACAAGGAGATCGCAAACTAAAATGTATACATGTGTTCGTCCACGTATGTGTGTATATTATTTGAATGTGTTGCATGGATTAAAATTGGAAAAAATAAACGAATTAATTGAAAATTAAACAATCTTAAGACAAAAAATGTGTAAATACTGTCACCTGTTTCATTTTGCGGCATAAATTTGTACAATTCTGCATTAATTCTTCAATAAAAGAAGAAGTACATGACACATGAAATGTACTTTTTTTACGACATTTCATTTATTCGCATTAAAATATAGAAATGAAATCAGTGACTTCATTCGTACAATGTAGAGTGTTTTCTGAGTGTATTTCTTTTTTCTTGCACCTTTTGGACAAACATCTTCGCACAGTAAAAACATTTTTATTTACTTTAACTATTTTCATTTTTCACGTCACTGATTTCACTTCAATATAACATGGAAAAAAACATTGGAAAACATTTGCATAGCGGCGCGAAAATATTTTAAGAAAATATTACCCCCACTTTTGCCTCTACAGTAGAGCCATCTAACAGGAGGTCGATAACTACAATAGTATACGCGATCACAAGCGCCCATGGGAGTCGACCCTGCCTGCACTATCCACACATAGCCTTTAATATCATGTTGTCAAATGACAGTGCTACTAGAAATGGAGGTTATAAACCTCGTAATTTATTTAGGGATAAAAACACAAGCTTGGACTTGTGAAAGTGGAAAAAAAACACATGTCAGACTACAAAAGTCTAAAAATAAATATTAATTAACTTACCTCTCAGATTTTTAATCAATTTTAGATGTTTTTCTTTAACAAAATGCACGTTCAGCTATAGGCACGTCAACTCAACACACGTCAAACTGCGTCAAACTCCACCATATACACAACACAGAAAAAAAACGCCATGTTGAAGTTTATTCAAACCACGTAATCACGCGGGAACATTAAAAACTTCCTTTAATATAATAATGGTCAAATAAATTTTAAAACATTTGAAAAATTGTGAAAGTATTTTCAAGACATTATTTAAAAATTTTCAATTTGTCAAAATTAGATTTTTGAATTAGTCTGTCAACATCATTAAATTAAAAATACTTGTAACATTTAAATTTATATTTCGATTATTATTATCAACAAATGGGCTTATGATAACATTATATGTATAAATAGATGCCTATCACAAAATGCGAGGCATGTGCCTCGCACACACGTGCCTCACGCATTGTGCGGCGCATAAGCCTCGCACATACGTGTCTCTCGCAAAATGCGACGCATATGCAACACATCCTACAAGCACGCGTGCCTCGCATGCGGTGCAGGTAAAGTACCTCGCACGATTGTTATCTGGGCGGTAATCGGCAATATATATGGCGATTTCTGCACGGGCTTGCTTGCGCTTTAAATGTTTAAAAATCAAGTTTTAAGAAATAGATCCTCGAACGCGCATACATTATTTTCCATATAACTAAAGCGTGAAGATAGCCATTAATTTTATTCTAAAATATTAGAAACTAAATTTATAATAAATATAAGGAAATATAAATCGGTTCATAATATTTGGTTTTGAGACTTTTAATAATTTTCGCAATGCATACCATACCTTTTTCACGAATTTATAAGTTTGATTTTTCTAATTGAACAAACCATATACGCAAGTAACTTGTTTTTTCACTTCATTTCGAAATATAGACACTATAAAGCTATAGACTTGAGACTGCTGCTTTTTTAAGTTCGGGTTTTTGTCAACTCTACGTTTTTCGTATTTTTGAAAACCGAAACCCAAATAATAGTCCAAGAGCTAGCTACAAAAAAACAACTCGATTCGGTGCGTGAGAGAGCGTGGGAGGCGGAGTTGCGCCATGCTCTCTCTCGCAAAAACCGAGCGACTGGCTTCAAATTGGACGCGCAAGAAAAAATTTGACTTTCACAGCGAGTTTTCATCGTATCGCGATGATTTTTTTTCAAATTGAGGTAGAATTTGAAAAGAATTGTAATGGCATACATAAAGATAGCTTTAACATGCAAGTTTAGCGAGGAATCGTATTCATAATTATGTTGACATTTTCCGACTAAATTAATTTTCCCGAGGTTTTGCATTATGCTAAAGTTCTGCCATTACACAAAGCTCTTAGTTAAGGTCTGAAGAATGTCGGGGAAAAAGGTAGGCGCGGGAACCATATCAATTTTTTGGGGGGGTTTTTCCGGACTTTTCAATCGCTTCTGCCAAGGGTTTTCCAAGCGACTGGACTTCTGCCATTGTTTGACCGCTCTTAGTTGAAACCTAAAGAATGTTTCTAAACAAATTTGACGCAGCCACCAAATCGATTTTTTTGACAAATTTTCCGTCGTGGAAAACCGGCTGCCATTTTCATACGCAAAGGTTGCAAACTGGCAGAGGTGCCATTTCATAATGTACAAATATTTTTCTTACAACTTTCGAGATTTGATCTTGCGGGCACCGAATCGAGTCGTTTTTTGTAGTTAGCTCTCCGACTATAAAGGTTTCGTTTCTGTTTGCCAAATCAAACATGTACATATAACTTCTCAAGTTGTCGTAGATTCTTGAAAAAAACCGCAATAAGTTGTTTTTTATTTTTATCTTAAAACGTGATATTCTACTTAATATCTTCCCATACAATGAACAATCTACTGAAATTATAAATTATTTGATATGAACAATTGTTCAAACCTTTTTTTGACAGACAGCTGTTTTTTTCCTTCAGAATTTCATGTTGTTCTATGTATTAGGTTATTAATTAATTTATTTATTTACAAAAATATGGGTTAATTTTCTTATAAGTATAGTTGTGGAACTCTAGAATTTTTCAGTGATATGAAATACTGTAAAAAAAAATTAATTGCTTCTCGCGCATGATTCGTTTCATAATTTTGAAATTAATAGGGGAAATCAGTATGATGTGGATAGAAAAAATGTGTAATCATAATTTTGTTAAATAATGAATAACTAGGGAAAGTATTATTAAGATAGCACCCCTGGCGGACCGGCCGAACGCAAACATTACGCTACAGCGTAACGGTAAAGTAATGGTAAAGTAATGCTAAAGTAATATGGCATTATAATTAATAAAGGAAACAAAATTAATATGTAAACTGTTGCAATTATAATAAAACGTTGAAATTTACATTCAACGGTCATGCCGCAATTGCAACAAGTTGCTTTTGCAGCATTAAAAAATAAAAAAACATAGTGACCATCATTGCAGTCGGGCCCCTGCATATTGGCAACCCGCTAACGTGGCTTTAAGTGGGTTGTCAGTCTGCAGGGACCCGACTTGAATGACAGCCACTTTGTTTTTTTTATTTTTTAACGCTGAGAAAGCAACTTGTTACAATTACGGCATGACCATTCAATGTAAATTTTAACGTTTTATTATAATTGCAACAATTTACATATTAATTTTGTTTCCTTTATTAATTATAATGCCATATTACTTTAGCATTACTTTACCATTACTTTACCGTTACGCTGTAGCGTAATGTTTGCGTTCGGCCGGTCCGCCAGGGA
>CAKNXH010055314.1:48939-61806 GCA_932178445.1 Andricus quercusramuli
CACCCATCTCACGGATGTGAGACGTGGCCATAGGTGTGTTTTACCGCGGTTCTACTGGGGGCCATTGACACTTTTTTTATATGGCACTGCTCTTAGTGGTACCCTGCGGTGGTTGTTTAACTTTCTTTAAATTATATATCTTTATATATATATAATTCTTCTGTTCGTGTGTATGTGACTGAACTCCTCCTAAACGGCTGGCCCGATTTTGATGAAATTTTGTGTGTGTTTTCCAGTGTATTCGAGAATGGTTTAGATTCACAATTCAGTCCACTGGAAAATGTAAAAAGTTAAAAATTTTCAGATTTAAGGGCTCATCCATAAACTACGTAGCCCGTTTTGAGTCATTTTTTGAGTCCCCCCTCCCTCCTCGTAGATTACCGTAGATTTTGCACTCCCCCCCCTGAAATCTACGTAGGTTTTTCATTATATACTCCCCCTTCTAAATCACTATTTTGCGGAAGAAGGTGTTATTTTATTGTATATATTTACTTTACGTTCAACACAAATCCATATAATTTAATGATAAAAACCAAGTGCCAATTGTGAACACATTAAATGATTTATTTTATCGTTTAGATAAATATTTTTATAAATTATTTTATAAAAACTAAATTTTTCTCTGAATTGAACATTTGATACTAGCTACACTAGCAACGCCGCGCAGTTTATCTTTTTTGAAATTCTGTCTCAAAATCGTAGAAAGAGGGATATTTTGTTTTCATTGCAGAAAAAGCCTTTCCGAATATAGCAAAATTATAGATTTTTCAGGTCGCTGAGTACAAACCCAAGGTCGAAATAAAAAAATAAAAAATGGCGAATCCAATATGGCGGACCAAAATTGTAGAAGGAAACCGATTTGACTAAAGTTTTGTTACAAGGGGGTTTTTCGGGTCGCTGATTTAAAATGCAGGGTCAATATTGAAAAATTCGAAATGGGTGATCCAATATGGTGGACCAAAATTGTAAAAGGAAACCGATTTGACTCAAATTTGCCTCAAGGGGGGTTTTCGGGTCGCTGATTTCAAATGCAGGGTCAACATTGAAAAATTCGAAATGGGTGAACCAATATGGTGGACCAAAATGGTAAAAGTTAACCGATTTGCCTACAATTTTTCTACAAGGGGGTTTTTCAGGTCGCTGATTTCAAACCTGGGGTCAAAATTGAAAAATTCAGAATGGCGGATCCAATATGTTGGACCAAAATTCTATAACAAAATTTATTTGACTATCGAAGGGTTCTCAGGTGGCTGATTTGAAATCCAAAGTCAAAATTCCAGAATTAAAAACAGCAGTTGAATCTGTTTTTTTGCACACTTTTGGTCCACCATTTTGAATTTTTCAATTTGACTCCGGATTTGAAATCAGCGACCTGAATAACCCCCTTGTAGCAAATTTTAGTCAAACCGGTTTCCTTTTACAATTTTGGGCCGCCATGTTGGATCCGCCATTTTTAATTCTTTAATTTTTACCTTGAATTTGTAATCAGCGACCTGAAAAATCACCTTGTAGCAAATTTTAGTCAAATCGCTTTCGTTTTACAATTTTAGTCTGCCATTTTTGCGCCGCCATTTTGGATTTTGTCTTACAACGATTTACATGTCAGATTCGGATTGGGCATGCAAAAATCTATATAAAACATGTATAGCACATAAAATGTAAGATCCAAGCGTTTTTGGTATTCAATAAACGATTTTTTTGCCAAAAAATCAATTTTCAAAACAGATTTTCAAGGTCACAATTTTTTTTCTGACTCTCTATAATTTTTCTATATTCTAAAAGGTTTTTTCTTTAATTAAAGAAAAAATAACCCTCTAGGTCATTCCGATTCAAAGTTCTACGATTTTGAGACAGAATTTCAAAAAAGGTCCACTGTGCACCGTAGTGACATCTGTACTTTAAGCTACATAGCTAGCGTTAAAAGCCCCCCCCCCCTCACCCCTCGTAGATTAGCGTAGTATTTTCCACAACTCCCCCCTTCCCTTCTAGTGGCTACGTAGTTTATGGACGAGCCCTAAGACGTGTGTACAGGACAACGTTTGTCGGGTCCGCTAGTATATACAGGGTGTTTTTTTTAACTTGAGACAACGAAATATCTCAAAAAATACGCATCCTACGGAAAAAATTTCTAGAATAAAAACTTTTTATTTTCGAGGGGGAAACAAGATTTGTAAAATTTTCCCCACCCCACCCCCACAGGAGGCAGGGGTGGGGGTAACTTTGTAATTTCAAATGGCAACCCCAATTTTTTATCACAGATTCAGATTCTCTTTTACGAAATACGTAAGTTTTATTCGGAAAATTTGTTTCGATTCGCGATAGATGGCGCTGCAATTGCGAAAAACGAAATTGTTGACACTACTTTTAGCTCTACCCAGGAATAACGACGCGGACGTAGCAGTTGTCTATTCCCTTCGGGGTGCTTAATTTCGGTGAGTCCCCTTGCCTCTCACCACAGGGATGCTTGATTTCGATTAATTATTTTACAATAAGTGCTCAAAATGGTGTCCACGCACTTCGATGCACTTGTTAATCCGAGCTTTGAAAGATTCCACACAACTGCGAATTGTGTCTGGTGATATTTGTGCACAAGCAGACCTGATTCGCTCGATCATGTTATCGCGAGTTGTGGACACTTCTTGATACAAGCGATTCTTTAGATAACCCCACAAATAGAAATCCGGCGCCGTAAGATCTGGCGATCTGGCAGGCCAATTTACTGGACCTCCTCTACCGATCCATCGTCCATTGAATTCGCGACTGAGTACTTCCCTCGCGATTGCCGCATAATGTGCTGGACAAACGTCATGTTGAAACCACATGTTGTGTCGCACTTCCAAGCTTAGGTCTTCCAGCAATATTGGAAGTTGATTTTCGAAAAAGTCAAGATATTTTTCACCGTTCAAATTTCCATCAATAAAATACGGACGCAACCAATGTGGATTTTCTACGCTCCAATAATGCATGTTGTGCCGATTAACGTTACCATGGTTTGTGAAAGACGACTCGTCTGTGAAGGGTACTAGAAAAAAGAAATTCGGGTTTCCTTGTATCTGCTGAACCGCCCATTGACAAAATGTCACGCGGTTCTGAAAATCATTTCCATGAAGTTCTTGATGCAGTGAAATATGATACGTTTGATAATTATTACGTTTTAATACCTTCCAAACACTGGATAGAGACATTCCGGAATCACGGCTTAGTTGTCGAGTACTAACATGAGGGTCATGAGTGACTGCAGCTAAAATTGCAATTTTATTATCAACTCCAGTAACTGTTACTTGACGCTTCCTTTTTTTCGGTTGTACACTTCCGTCAGTGATGAAGTTTCGGACAACCCGGTAGAAAGAAGCGAGTGAAGGAACACTTTCTGGAAAGCGTTGAGCATAAAGCGTGAGAGCATCATTGATATGCCTGCCACTTTCTCCATAAATGAGAATCATTTCAATCTTCTGTTGCTGAATAGAATTTCCATTGTAAAAGTTATGAAGTAAGGTAATGAGGAAATACAACGACACCCAAACCAACTCAAACGAACGTGACCAACAACAATAACCCAAACGAAAGCAACCAACACACCCAAATCAGATGAACACAATCAACCTTCCTAATGAATAAACGTTAAGCACGGACAGACGCAGTTATCGCTCGGCCGGAATGACGTCGAGGATTGTAGACAGTGGAGACTCGATGATATGTAATGTCTACATCCAAAATCGACTGTCGTCAACCAACTGCATTCGGGAATGGTTTTCGACAGTTTTATCACTTTTACTGTCCCGTTGCCAAAAGTTCAAGCACCCCGATGGATGGTGAGAGGCAAGGGGACTCACCGAAATTAAGCACCCCGAAGGGAATAGACAACTACTACGTCCGCGTCGTTATTCCGGGGTAGAGCTAAAAGTAGTGTCAACAATTTCATTTTTCGCAATTGCAGCGCCATATATCGCGAATCGAAACAAATTTTCCGAATAAAACTTACGTATTTCGTAAAGGAGAATCTGAATCTGTGATAAAAAATTGGGGTCGTCATTTGAAATTACAAAGTTACCCCAACCCCTGCCTCTTGTGGGGGTGGGGGTGAAGTAAATTTTAACAAATATTTTTTCCCCCTCGAAAATAAAAAGTTTTTATTCCAGACATTTTTTCCGTAGGATGCGTATTTTTTGAGATATTTCGTTGTCTCAAGTTAAAAAAACACCCTATATATATATAGACAGACTTTTGACCGGCGGCGGCGATTTGAGCAATTTTGATCGGCTGCGGGCGGCGCGCCGCCTTCTTCGCTTCTCGTCGGCGGCGGGGCGGCGCACTATAGTTCAAATCGCATTTTTCTGGTTTAAAATCTAATATAACGAGAAAGAATAGAGATAACTCAACAATTTTTTTTTAAATAAAGGTCATGTTATGTGGATTGAAGGAAAATATGTAAGAATGCCTAAATTGCTCATTGTAGGGGTTGAAGTAAGGGGTGAAGTTGAGAATGTTTAAAAAATCGATGACCTTTTGCTTTTATCTTTGCTGAATCTCAAAGGGAAATCATGACATCGATACAATTTTTTTTTCAATTGTAGTAAATGTAATGCAGATTGAGGCAAAAATTATTAGGATACCATCAACTTCTAAATTAGGGGTACAAATAAAGTGTAAGTGGCATAATAAACATAATTATTTAAACAAAAAAAATGCATTTTCAGACAGAGGACTGAACCTGAAGATAATTTCCTCCATATTATCTCTTGCGTGATGCGTTGTATATTTAGCGGGCGTAAATTTATATTTAGCGGGGGTAAAGTTTTATGTAGCGGGCGTAAAGTTTCATGTCGGCCCGACGGCGGAGTGCGCATGTGCGAACGTCACTGGGCTGGAAGCAGCCACGTTACGCCTGCTACAAGTGCATGCAATGGCGCGTTTTCAAGGGGGTCGGACAAAAAACCATTTGCAATTCTATGCTGCGATATTTCGCGTTTTCAGATTTTCGCTGTCCATTTCCACCCCTAGAAAGGATAACGATAGCGAGAGATTATCCGTACAGTTGAGGATTTTGAAGAAATGGTTATTTGAATCGTTTTTACTACCCACGAAAACCCTTTACAATGTTTTTCAGCGAATTTTCTGATTTTTAGCCACTAACCCCTTATTTCAACCCCTAATTTAGAAGTTGCTAGTATCCTGATAATTTTTTTCTTAATCTGCATTACATTTACTACAATTTAAGAAAATTTTTGTATCGAAATCATAATTTCCATTTGAGATTCAGTCAAAAGAAAAGCAAAAGGTTATCCATTTTTCAAACAAGCTCAACTTCACCCCTTACTTCAACCCCTACAATAAGCAATGTAGACATTCTTACACATTTTCCTTTAATCTACGTAACATGAAATTTATTTTTAAAAAGTGTGTTGAGTTATCTCTATTCTTTCTCGTTATATTAGATTTTAAACTAGAAAAATGCAATTTGCCTATAGTGTGGCGCGGCGCACAGCGAGAATAAAATGACTTTTTTGGTTCCAAATAACGTACAGCCCACAAATATTAACCGATTTGAACAAAAATTCGAAGATGGAAAAACTGATAAGATTTCTAAGAGAGAAGTTCAGCCTGATTTTCAAATAGGCTTTACATTTTTTATAAATAAACAAATACGACGAAGAAATGACCATTTGTTCTATTTGACGTTCCCGGTGCTCGTCAATAACAGGAAAATTCTTGAAATTGCCTAAGTTTCATAGAGTAAAACTCGTTAACGATGTTCCAATATTATATAATTAACAAACAAATTTTTCATAACAAAATTATTTGTTGAAAGAATGTTTTCTATGATTATCAAGAATTTTACATTTTTTTGAGTTCTATTGCAAGAAATTTGGATAAAAACAATATAATGATGGAGAAAATTCTTTTTAAGATCATTATTTAATTTCAAATTTAATGATCATTTTAGCGAAATTCATCATTTATTGATTGATATTGTGATTACTTTATAAAAATATAATAAACAAATGCATTATTTGGGCAGTTGTCGACAGAGAAATTAGTTTTTTTTAATGCCAGTCCTTTCAGCTCATGACAAGCTTTATGACAATTTCAACAACACTCATGATTAGTTTATAAATTTTATGATTTTTTCAAACAAATTCATTGATCAGGCGAAATTCATAACTTTTTGATCAATTTTCTTATTTTTAAAACAAATTTATTAAAAACGAATGCATTATTGGGGCATCTGTCGACGGAAAAATTCTTTTTTTTTATGTTAGACTTTTTAATTGGGTTATTCATAATAAATTCAGCAACATTCATGAATAGTTGATAAATTTTATGATTTTTTAAAACGTATTACTCGGGCATCTGTCAATGGAAAAACTGTTTTTTGTATGTTAGTCATTTTAATTGGGAACTTAATGATAATTTAATTGACACTCATACTTAGTTGATGTATTCTATGATGTTTTGAACAAATTTAACAAACATATGCATTATTTTGGTATTTGTCAACGAAAAAGTTTTTTTTTCAATCTCAGTCCTTTCAGTTCAAGTTTCTCAGAATTTTTTCGTCGACAGGTGCCCCAATCATGCATTTTTTATTAAATCTGTTTAAAAAAATCATCACAGAAAAAACAGAAGATAAACTTCACAAAGATTTCTGACGAAAGATTCTTTGCAACAAAACTTAACTTCACAGGATAAACTTTACACAAATATCGGTTAAACTTTCTTTTGGTTTTTCATGAGAAACACATGTATTTTGAAAGACGCGAAGATGGCTGAACAAAGCTGTATCGCTCTAAAAAATTTCCTGCAACAAATTTTATTCTAATTAAAAAAATTGACATTGAAAAAAACGAATTTTTCCGTCACAAAATGCCTGATTAATGCACTTGTATATTAAATTTGTTTATAATGTTGACAATAATATATATATATATGATTTTAAAAAATTCAAACAACCACCGCATGGTGCCACTGGGAGCAACTGCCATCTAAAAATGACACGGGCTCCCGGGCTCCCACTAGAACCGCGGTGAATCACACCAATTACCACGTCTCACGACTGTGAGTTGAGTGGCCATAGGACTCGATCAAATCACAACGGTAGGCCGGCGAAACCCTCGTGTGTCTTGAGGACTCGAAGCGACCCAAGGATGACAGCCTTCAAGCTTTCCAACAGACAGATGATAAGTCTATGAGAGGTTGAATCGAAAGCTTTCGGGTAGTCAATCCAGGCCATTGACAGGACGAACTGATGGGCTGCAGCGTCTTTATAGACACACCTGTGAATTAGCTGGTTCTCTCGACAGCCTGGTACACCTTTTTCCGAGCCACGTTGTTCGTACATCTCTCTTCACACAGGCTCAATTCGTCGAACAATCCTGTTGTTTAGGACAGCTGTGAAGATCAAACAGATTATCAAATTATCAAACAAATTATTGTCCTATAATTCTCCGGGTTGGTTAAGTTGCCTTTTTTCGGTTGGAGTATAGTGCGTCCTAACAGCAGCCACTGGGGAATGGGCTTCTCCGACTTTAAATATGAGGTGAATATGCGGGCCAAATATTGGTGTATAAAAGTAAACTTCTTCCATCAAAAGTTCTTGATACAATCTGTTCCAGCAGCGGAAAAGTTCTTTGTGCCTCTAAGTGCTTTTTTCACCTCTTTGGTAGTGATTGCTGGACGGTCCTTCTCAGATTTTATGAGGTTTTCGCAAAACTCCTTGAAGCGGATGATATTATCAGTATCTTCTTTCAACTTCAGTGTTTTTGGGATCTTGTGTAGCTCTCTCCAAAAAGTCTCTACCTCCTTGGGCTTAGGTGGATTTTTGACAGAAATAGGGAGATGACTGAAGAGGCGCGATGGATCATAGAGAAAATGTTGATTCTTCCTGATCCATCTTTCTTTCTCTCTCTTCTGCATTCTCCGCCTTGCGTCAGAAAACAGCCGTATTTTGTCCAAGATATGCTGATGTTATGTAGTCAATCACACATTGAACACGGACGCATTCTGTCTTGCCCATCCAATCTTCTTGTTCAGTTGATGCAAGCGTCTTTCTTTTGATCCATCGTCGGGTTTAGCCTTCGATTTGAATCAGCTGAAGCTCTCGCAACACCATAAACTGAGCAATTGATGGTCCAGAGGTCGGACTCTTGCGAGATATCTCCACGAAGGC
This sequence comes from Andricus quercusramuli, assembly GCA_932178445.1. Taxonomy (NCBI): domain Eukaryota; kingdom Metazoa; phylum Arthropoda; class Insecta; order Hymenoptera; family Cynipidae; genus Andricus; species Andricus quercusramuli. The sequence continues at coordinate 57,107 of CAKNXH010055314.1, forward strand.
AGGCATCCTTTTCAGTCAGATCTTGGGGCTCAGGTGAAACTTTATTGTTAATGTTCCTCCTCATCCTGAAATCGCGATCATCTCTCAGAAGATGCATGCTTTCCGCGGTTGCTCCTAATGTCGCTTCCTCATCGTAGTCTGCAGCTTGATCAAGCAGCGGTTGAGGAAGTGCTTCGCGTATACATCCATTTTTCCAAATGTGGGCACGCTGATTTCGCAATATTTGAATTGAAACTTTCTGAAACTCTGGGTGTTTTTGGCACCACAGAGTGTGCATACGCGCCATAAAGCCTCGGGGAATAGGGATAATGCTGGCATCGTAGCATTCTAGCATGTCATTCTTAAGTTGATCCGTCCACTCAATGTGGGCGTTTCGCCGGTTTGTCGTCGTGTTTTCATCTAAATTATTTTCAGCACTCGGAACTCTAGGATATTCAACATTGTTTGCCGATCAATTGTCGGGTGCTCTGCGCGTTTGATCGTTTTGCATCGACTACTACTTTTTGGTGTTTTGGTGGTGCCACTGTTGTTCCCACGAGTAGCCAGGGAAAAGGTTCGTCCATCCTTGTAGAGCCCCACGTGCAAGGATAAGGCTGCATACTCTGAGAGGTTGCCCGGTATCCCAGAATCACCATTCAAGAAACTTAAGCGGGGCGCACACACATTTGCACAGCGCACAACGCATGGCGCACAAGGTTCTCGACCAATCGCAGGGCTCCATTTCAATCGCTGTGATTTTCGCACAGCATGGTGCAGAAGACGTCGAAAAGTTCGGGACGTTGAACTTTCATGCAATCTGCAGCTGTCTTGCACTGAGAAACTTTAGGTTAGAAAAATTACTAAAACGGATAGCAAATGGGGGCAAAATGCTTAAATTTCGACATTTTAATACATAAATAATAAGTTATACTATTTCTATAAGAAGATTTCCTATTTGATAATAGCAATCCTTACTATTTTCTGTAGTAAAATCCGATGTAGGAAAAATTAGTAGATAAATTAATAAATTGTACAAAAAGAATAAAAGTAATAAGTATTTTAAATAACATAATATACTAAATATGTAGAAGAAATTACTATTGTCTGTAGGAACACGATGTGTATTATGGACATTTTCTACTTTTTGTAAGAAAGGTTAATACCAATTATTAAAATTGGTCCCAAATATTACTAACTGATTTAGCAGACGGTATCGAGCCTTGGACCAAGCGCAGCCGAGTGCATCCGACGTGTGTCGATCGCCGATCATATTTTTAGGTTGCGAAAATGACATCTAATTTATGTTTCAATTGAAAAACCGCAGAAAAACGTAATTTAAAAAGAAAATATTTACTTATTTTAATTACATTACAAATTTTGTTGTTTAAAATTATAAAAAAATCATGAATATTAATCAATTAAGGATTAAATGAATTAGCACCAATAAATTTTCTATCATTCAGGTCATATGGAAGTTTTCATTCTGAATCTCAAAATGTCCTATAGGTAGATGGATCATCGCCCGACTGCTGTCGCGGAGACGCGTGTTCGATTCCCGCCAGCTTCGTTTTCTTCTAACCCGATTTTTCTTTTTCAGCTTTATAATATAATACTATCTTTTAAGAATATATACATATATGTAATTTCTAATGTTGTCAATTCTTAATTTAAATAAATGTGAATTATGCGTTAAATGTAGAACATGTGTGTAGGTAGGCTTGTGTGAAAGTTAGCAACACGTGTTTATTTTTTTTACTATTCCCACTGTAGCATATTTTGCTAACCAGTTAGTAATTCGGTGCGCACGGTCCCTGCGCATAATTTTACTACAGTACTTTGTAAATACTGTTATCTTCTACAGATATTAATCCAACAAATTTACTATTTTCTCCTATCAAAATTAGTAAATAGTGCAGACTTGCAGTTTTACTACAGAGGTTAATAAATACTTCAAATGTCTTTTACAATAAATGCAATAGTTTTAACTTTTATTCCAATATATTTTATAATTCTTTAAGTAGCTATGAGTTACTATTGAGGTTAGTAAATATTATTAAAATTTGCTTTTTGCCCCTCATTGCAAAGTTCAGATTATAAAATCTAGTGTGATTTTTAACAAGAAATACAAACAAGGGTTTCTCAGTGTGAGTAATCTCTCCAAACTCGAATTTCTCACGCGTCGCGTCGTTTGTTTTGAAAGTGACGCGCGTCGCAATCGTTTGTTTTGAAAGTGTTTTCTAGTTTCAAAAGTGAAAGTTATAATAAATTAAAGATAAGTGTGTTTTTTCAAAATTTGTTCGTATTCGCCTGAAATTTGTTACTCGGGGGTCTTAAGAGTCGCCAATGACGAGTATGTAGTTACATTTTAAAACTCCAAAATGGCGGATCCAATATGGCGGACAATTTTTTGAAATTCAAACGGATTCACAGCAGTGGTTAGGATCATTAATGCAGACGCTGTTAAAATACTTTCTGTTTTCATTTTTTTTTCTCCACCCCCAGACTTGAATTTTGTATACGGCTTACTTGAAATGGCTTGTTTTAGCCTTTTATTTCTCATATTGGCCAAGTTTGTAGCACGTCATGGTTCTGCTTTATAATTTTTCAAAAATGGCTAGAAACGCCGATTTTAGGGGTTTCAACACCTATTTTCTCAAGAACGTGACACTGATGGGAAGTTTTTGAACCCAGATTCGTGTTCAGTACGAAAAATCCATTTGTAAACCTCTAGGTGCCTTCTTATTTGCATGAAAAAATTAAAATTTGCAGGGCAGTGTTACCAGTGAAATTTCGCATAGCTGAATAAGTTTAAAGTGAAGACGATACAAGTTTGACCATTCCAATTACATACATTTTGTGACTTGGATATTGCTTCCTCGTAGAGAGAGGTTCATAATGACCGAAATTCTCAAATATACTTTTTTGACATATTTAGAATAATTCGGCCACAGGAGTTCGAAAATATAATTTTCAAAAAGTGTCCGTAATTTTGTGTCAATTGGAAGAATAAAATTGCAGTTTCGCCTGATATTTAGGTCTGATATGATTTTTAGCTAGATCGGTCATTCAGAAGTAGTTTTTTTTAGATTACAGATTTGAAAAAAAATTCAAGAATTTTAAATAAGACTAAAATCAAATTCAAAATCCCATTTAACGTCCAATAATCAAGTCAATATATAGAATTCCTGAAAATAAAACAAGAATTCAACGATAAAATTCGGAAAACCACCACAAAATGCTCCTATTGCAATTCCAACGTTTCGGTGCTCACACAGCACCCTTATCAAGGCAAGAAAAATTAAAACAAGTGGTAACAGCGACCAAGCAATGACGCTGTCGTTAGGAGCGACGCTGTCGCAATAGGAGCATTTTGTGGTGGTTGTCCGAATTTTACCGTTGGATTCTTGTTTTATTTTCAGGAATTCTATATTTTGAAATAAAAATTTCCTTCTTTATATGAGAAAAACTATTTTAATATTCAAAACACAGCAATAAGATATCTAATAGCATTTGTACGCGTCTTCGAGACGCATCGATCGACCTATTGCTGAACCTTTTATGACTCAGCAGTACCGACTTACGGAGTTTAAAAATAAGGTCACGGTTAAGGCCAAGATACGTTTTTTGGTCTTGTCATCATCTCGCACGTCAAATTTTCGATTGGTCAAGGTCATTTCTGGACAGTGAAGGTCGAGGTCACTATTGTATCGGACTTCAGAAATGCTACAATTTTGGTGTTTGTCATATTTTCCGAAAATGGTTCCTTTCCAAGATATTTTGCTGCTGTCATACTTTTAGAAGACCATGTATAAATATTAAGTTAATATTTATTTATTAAATAAATCCGAGGCGAATCCGCGAAATCAGAGTGTCAATCCGACCCTAAATCTGACTCTAAATCTGGCCCTCAATGAGCGCAGTTCCACCGACCAAGCTTCGGCGGCGTGGTGTCGCTTATACGTGAGTGGCGTGGCGTATCCAGTGGCTTAGAGGTGGAGGGGATAGACAGGAGTAAGCGAGGAGTCCGAGAGTCGTATACGCCTTCCCTTTCCAACTTATGTATCCCCTCCACCTCTAAGCCACTGGATACGCCACGCCACTCACGTCTAAGCGACGCCACGCCGCCGAAGCTTGGTTGGTGGAACTACAGTCAATCATGATTTAGGGTCTGATTTAGGGTCAGATATTTTTAATAGGGTAACAAGTTTCTTTTGATTGACCTTGGAAAGGGTGGAGGGCTGTGTTCATCGCATTGAAATTGAACTGACCTCTCCCCTCTTTCAATGATCACACTTTGAGTATCTGAATTTTTGTTTCTTTTTTTTGAATGTATGTATGTATGTATGTCAGTATGTATGCAAGTATGTGTGTATTTATTTATGTGTGTTTTTGTATGTGTGTATGTATGAATGTATGCATGTGTGAGTATGTATGTATTGTGACGTGGTATATAGTCCACGCACAAAATAATTTAATTTTTCTTAAATATTTAATAAATTACTGATCGCAAGATACAGAATCACACTTTTATTAAGCTGTCTGCGAACAGTGAGAATTGTTTGGCGGGAGCTGACTATGCTCGTGCAGCTAAACAATTCAGGTAGAATTTATAATAGAAGAGAAAACTGTCACCTGAGTTTGGAGGTTATTAAATCAGATGATCATCGGGCAACGTAAATCGTCAGACTCTGGGCTTGGAAATTATGTAAATCCCAACACTG